>LNAC01000293.1:1368976-1493832 GCA_002007465.1 Ailurus styani | reverse complement strand
GGGGGGGGGGGGGGGGAGAGCAGAAGAGAAGGAGAGAGACAATCTCAGTAGACTCCTCTCTGAGAGCAAAGCCCTATGCAAGGCTCCATGTCACGACCCATGAGATCATGAGATCATGAGATCATGAGATCATGACCTGAGCTGAAACCAAGAGTCAGTCACTCAACTGACTGAGCCACCTAGGCACCCCTCTTTCCTATTTTTAATGAGTAGGATATTCAAACAACACAGAAATTAAGAAAATATCAAAGCTTTTCTTTTTGCCTTCCCCATCCCCACTCCTATTTTCATTTTCCACAGAGAAACACCCACTGTTAAGAGTTTAATCCAGGGATGCCTGGGTGGCTCAGTCAGTTAAACATCTGCTTTCAGCTCAGGTCCTGATCCCAGGGTCCTGGGGTTGAGACCCACATCAGGCTTCTTGCTCAGAGGGGAGCCTGCTTCTCCCTCTGCCTGCAACTCCCCTTACCTGGCTCTCTCTCTCTCCCTCTCTCTGACAAATAAATAAATAAAATCTTAAAAAAAAAGTTTCATTCAGAAACTTTGCTATATGTTTGTGTGCCTAAAGATAGGTACCTCTAGGTTTGGAGTTTCCTCCCTCCTTCCCTGTCTCCCTTCATTCCTCTCTTTTTCCCTCCCTCCCTCTCTTCCTTCTTTCCTTCCTTGATTAAACAGTGACGGTTCTGTGTGTATTGTTCTGAAATTTAACAGTATACTTTGGACAACTGCCCAGATTAATCTTTATGCATAGTATTCTGTCATATGGCCCTACTAAATTTATTTACTCTCTTTCCTGTTGATAGACACTTTGGTTGTTTCCAATTTTTGCTTTTTCAGAAATGTTTCACTGAATATCATTTTGACCATCTTTGTACATATGTGAAGATAGCTCAATAGTATAGATTTCCAAAATTAGAATTGTTTGATCAAGCAAATCCCTTTACGATATCATGTTGGATTTTGGTCCTGCCTAGATCACATGGCAGTGATATAAAGCATCTGCAATGCTTACCAGAAAAAGTGTAATGACAACACTAGGCTTATTCTCTCCAACTTCCATCCTCATTCCATCATATTCTGACAACCTAGGCCTATTCCAAAGTCAGAGAAGAAGTAGAAGTCCTTTCATGAATTAGGGAGTGATAGGAAGTTATTACTATTTGGCCATCTCCTTTCGCCTCTTAGAACGAATGTCACTCAGTTGTTCTTTTAAGCTTCTTACTTACATCTTGTCAATGGGATGGCAAGGAGTTGTAATGAGTTCTGAGGGGTCCTGCTTCCCACTCTTATCCCCTGTGACTACCTTAGATTATGAGCATGTATTGCAGGATACGAGCTAGAGCTAGCTATAGAGTATAGCCTGGGGTCTTGAAGTGAGATTTTGCCACATGCATAGGTAAGTCTCAGACACTTGCTGTATTTTTATGCATTTTTATCCACCGTTGTGCTGCAGACTGAAACATTAACATGAATTGAGCTGTATGCCCATGGCTTTAGTAGCTGGCAGTGTGCTGAGAACAGTGGTAAAAGACTTGTACAGAAGTTACAGAGATACTAGCAATAGGTATGCACAATTTTGGAAACTTTAAAATCACAGACCTTGCCACAAGCAATCAACAAAAAGAAATGAATTCAAATTGGTAAGGAAGAAATAAAATTTTTACTGTGTGCAGATGACATGATATTATATATAGAAAACCCTAAAGACTCTACCAAAAACTGCTAGAACTGATAAATGAATTCAGTAAAGTTGCAGGATATAAAAATCAGTGTACAGAAATCTGTTGCATTTCTATACACCAATAACAAAGAGAGAAATTAAGATAACAGTCCTATTTATAATTGCACCCAAAATAATAAGATACCTGGGAATAAAACTAACCAAATAGGCGAAAGACTTTGAAAACACTGATGAAAGAATTCAAGACAACACAAAGAAATGGAAAGACATTCCATGTTCATGGATTGGAAGAACAAATATTGTTAAAATGTCTGTACTGCCCAAAGCAGTCTGCACATTTAATGGAATCCCTATCAAAATACCAGCAGCATTTTTCACAAACTAGAACAAACAATCCTAAAATTTGTATGGAACCACAAAAGACCATGAAGAACCAAAGCAATATTAATTAATTAATTAATTAATTAATTTGACAGAGCACAAGTAGGCAGAGTGAGAGGGAGAGGGAGTAGCAGGTTCCCCACTGAACAGGCAGACCAATGTGGACTTGATCCCAGAACCCTGGGATCATGATCTGAGCCAAAGGCAGCTGCTTAACCGACTGAGCCACTCAAATGCCCCTAGTCAAAACAATCTTGAAAAGCAAAGCAAAGCGGGAGGCATCACAATTCCAGACTTCAAGTTATATTCCAAAGCTGTAGTAATCAAAACAGTGTGGTAATGGCACAAAATAGATGCATAGCTTACTAGACCAAATAGAAAATCCAGAAATGATCCCACAATTCTATGGTCAATTAACCTTTGACAAAGCAGGAAAGAATAACCAACGGGAAAAAGTCTCTTCAACAAATGGTGTTGGGAAAACTGGACAGTAACATGCAAAAGGATGAAACTGAACCACTTTCTTATACCATACACAAAAAAAAAAATCCAAAGTGGATTAAAGACCTAAATATGAGACATGAAACCATAAAAATCCTAGAGGAGAACAAAGGCAGTAACCTCTTTGACATTGGCCATAGCAACTTTTTCTAGATATGTGTCCTCAGGCAAGAGAAACAAAAGCAAAAATAAATTATTGGGACTTCATCAAAATAAAAAGCTTCTGCACAGCAAAGGATGCAATCAACAAAACTAAAAGGCAACTTATGGAATGGGGAAAGATATTTGCAAATGACATCTGATAAAGGGCTAGTACCCACATACATAAATAACTTATCAAATTCAACACCTACAAAAAAATAATCTAATTTAAAAATTGGCAGAAAATATAGACATTTTTCCAAAGAAGACATACAGATGGCTAACAGATACATGAAAAGATGCTCAACATCACTCATCATTAGGGAAATACAAATCAAAACTACAATGAGATATCTCTTCATACCTGTCAGAATGGCTAAAATTAATAGCTCAGGAAACAACAGATGTTGGCAAGGATGTGGAAAAGGGAAGCCCTTTTGCACTATTGATGGGACTTGAACTGGTGTAGCCACTCTGGAAAACAGTATGGAGTTTCCTCAAAAAGTTAAAAATAGAACTATCCTATGATCCAGCAATTGCACTGCTAGTTATTTACCTGAAGAATACAAGAACACTGATTCAAAGGGATACGTGCATCCCTATGTTTACAGCAGCATTATTTACCATAGCCAAGATGTGGAAGCAGACCAAGTGTCCATTAATTGATGAATGGATAAAGAAAATATATATACAATGGAATATATATACAATAGAATATTACTCAGCCATAAAAAGAATGAAACCTTGCCATTTGCAATGGTGTGGTTGGAGCTAGAGTGTATTATGTTAAGTGAAATAAATCAGTCAGAGAAACACAAATACCATTTTATTTCACTCATATGTGGAATTTAAGAAACAAAACGAATAAGGGAAGGGAAAAAAATAAGAGAGGGAGAGACAAAGCAAGAAACAGACTCTTAACTATAGAGAAGAATCTGTTGGTTACCAGAGGGGGGATGGGAATGGGATTGGGATTAAGGAATGCACTTGATGTGATGAGCACTGGGTGTTGTATGAAAGTGTCGAGTCACTGTACTGTACACCCGAAACTAATATTACACTGTATGTTAACTAACTGGAACTAAAAACATAAAAAGATCTAATACCACAAGTAAAATAAATTTTTTTTTTACTTATTTATTTGACAGAGAGAGAGATCACAAGTAGACAAGAGAGGCAGGCAGAGAGAGAGGGGAAGCAGGCTCCCTGCTGAGCAGAGAGCCGATGAGGGGCATGATCCCAGGATCCCAGGACCCTGAGATCATGACCGGAGCCGAAGGCAGAGCCTTAACCCACTGAGCCACCTAGGCGCCCCTAAAATAAAATAAAATTAAAGACATTTGTGAGAGCTGAGCATCAGGAATGGAGATTTGGAAGGAAATGAAATTATATGTAATAATTTATGTAATACTCAGGTTAATATATCAACAATATATATGATACTTCAGGAACACTTCTGACAGTTCTTAACTTTTTTATTCCATGCCTTGTGGACTGAGACACTGCATATGATGTGGTGTGTTAGAAAACTGTTATGTGGAGATTCATTTCTGGAATGTCAGTGTGAGTAGTGTCAAAGAGAAATAGATGAGTGCTAGTTAAAAGCAGTGAAGGGAGGGGGTGCCTGGGTGGCTCAGTCAGTTAAGTGTCTGACTCATGGTTTTGGCTCAGGTCATGATCTTGGGGTCCTGGGATCAAGGCACTGTGTCTGGCTCTGCACTTAGCAGGGCATCTGCTGGAGATTCTGTCCCATCTCCCTCTCCTTCTGCCCCTCCTTCTGCTCTCTCTTTCTCTCAAATAAATAAATAGGGTACCTTGGTGGCTCAGATGGTGGCTCAGATGGTTAATCTGCCTTCGACTCAGGTTATGATCCCGGGGTCCTGGGATTGAGTCCTGCTTTGGGCTCCCTGCTCAGTGGGGATCCTGCTTCTCCCTCTGCCTCTCTCTCTCTCTCTCTCTCATATGAATAAATAAAAAAAATCTTAAAAAAATAAAATAAATTAATTAATCTTTTAAAAAAGTAGTAAAGGGAGATTTTGTCCAGTACTTTTACAATGGGGGGAAGGGGTTTTCATATAGGACTGAGTTCAATTCCAAATACAATAAGGACAAACGGGCTGTAGAGCCAGGAAGCAGAGTGAGGGAGTCAATGGATGGACTATTACTAGGTAATAGTCAAGGGTAGTGAGTTCTTGGTAAACTGACTTAACAGAATAGATAACAGGGCAAAGCGACCAGGCATCAAGATGGGAGAGTAGGAACTTGATGAGGTTATCAACTGTGGTCAGATCTCAAGGTTAGGGGATTGGATTAGCAGGATTCTTTGCCCTCAATGTTTTTAGCAGGCCAAGAACAGGGCCCAAAGACAAGCCCTTTCTGAAAAGGGGGCTCAGCAGAGCCTGTCTAAAGTTTGGTCAAGGAGCATCTTTGTCAGGAGTTCCATGGAACTGCTTCACAGTCAAACAGGCATAACTGGCCAATATCATAAAAAAGTGTAACCATTTAAGGCCTTGCAGTTATTTTTAGGACATACAATAAATTAAGAAATATTTATTCAAGAAAATCTACTTGGTAAGAATAGCAGATCTGTGGCATTTGAACCATGACCTGCTTCCTCCCTTCCCTGTCCCAGTTCAGCCTGAAGGAAACACTATCCCAGGACTCCAGCAAAGAATACAAGCTCTCTCTTCCCCCAACTCCTTATTCAGGGCAGTGATAGCTTTCCAGGAGGAGGAGACTCAGACCACCAGCACTTCCCTTCCACACCAGCTATTTGTTGCAGAGACTGAGTTACTGCAAGTGCAGCTGAGAGGTTGAGATAGAGGTTCTGTCTCAGGGCTGCATGCTACGATCATGGGGCCCAATTCCAGATTGTTTGTAAGGTAGAGATAACGTGTTGCAAGAGGCAAACTGAGAAGACCAGAGGCTACTCTCCCACCCAGGACCTCCCTCTTAAAGTAAGGGTGTATTCTTCACCATCCCTGCCCCTAGAGCAGAAACCTGGCTCTGGATTTTGCCCAGGGGAGAGGCAGGCTCTGAAATGAAGAACTCTAAGGTTTTCCCTTCAGGACAGACTATTTGAAACAGAATGTGGGGAAGTTCAAATCTAAGGATGATCTTAAAACAACAATGGTGGGGCGCCTGGGTGGCTCAGTGGGTTAAAGCCTCTGTTTCGGCTCAGGTCATGATCTCAGGGTCCTGGGATTGAGCCCTGCATCTGGCTCCCTGCTCAGCAGGGAGCCTGCTTCCTCCTCTCTCTCTGCCTGCCTCTCTGCCTACTTGTAATCTCTCTCTGTGTGTCAAATAAAAAAAAAAAAGAATTTAATTAAAAAAAAAAACAATGGTGGTTTTGTGAGAAAGCAATTAAGAAAAGGCTGGTAGCTTTATGAGTGATACAAGTTAAACCATGGACCAGCTAGTTCAACAGAAAAAAACAGGGAAAGAGCAAACAGAATAAACCTCAAACACTGACCTCAAAAACTACCCCAGTAAAGGAGTACAAATTTAATTGGATTAGACTGTGGAGCAATTTATGTCCCAGGGAATTGTCACAGAAAATAGCACAATAAATTGACAATCAGTGGAGCCTATGGGTTGGGAGTGATCAAGGAAAGAGAGAATGGCAGAGAGCCCTGCTAAAATGTACTGTCATCCTAGGATGACCATGTCCATGCCCAATACTGAAGCCTCTGAAGAGCAACATCAGAGGCTTCACAATGTGGATGAAGTAGACTTCACTAGAAGAGTTCAGGCAAACAAACAGGCAAACAATAATAACAAACCCTGGAGGAAGAGGGAAGGGGCTGGTATCCAGAGTTGTTGTGATATATTATTTGGAGTGTCTAATTTCAACAAAAATTATGTAACATTCAAAGAAACAGGAAAATGTGAACCTATACATAGGATAAAAAGTAAGCAATAGAAACTGCCTGTGAGGACAGATGACAGATTTAACAGAGACTTCATAGTGGCCATATTCAAAGAACTAAAGGAAATCATGCTCAAAGAAATAAAAGAATACAATGACAATCTATCACTATGTAGAGAATATAAATAAAGTGATAGTAATTATAAAAAGGATCTAATGGATTTTGTGGAGTTAAAAAGTATGATACCTGAAATAAAAAAACTCACTGGAGAGTTTCAACAGTAGATTTGAACTGGTAGAAGAAAGAATTAGTGAGCTTGAAGATAGGTCAATAGAGATTATAAAACAAGACAAAACAAACACACACGCAGAAACAGGAAAAAGAAGAATTAGAAAAATGAACAGAGGCTCAAGAGAAATCTGGAGTGAATATAATGATATTAGACAAAATAGGTCTTTGTTTATTTTTTTCTAAGATTTTGTTTATTTGTCAGAGAGAGGGTGAGCACAAACAGGGGGAGCAGCAGGCAGAGGGAGAAACAGGGTGAGCAGGGAGCCCAATGTGGGACTTGATCCCAGGACTTGGGATCATGACCTGAGCCCGAGGCAAATGCTTAACCCAACTGAGCCACCCAGGCATCCCAACAAAAGAGATTTTAAAACAAAAAATGTAACTAGAGATAAAGGGGAGAATTTTGTAATGATAAAAGGACCAACCTGTCAGGAAGATATAACAATAAACATATATACCTAACAACAGAGCCCCAAATTATATGAAGGAAAAACTGACAGAAAATAAAGGGAAAGATAGGCGACCTGACAATAATTGTTGCAGACTTCACTACTTCACTTTCAATAGTGGGTAGAATAGCTAGCAGAAGATCAACAGGAAATAGAAGATTTGAACACTATACACCAACTAATCCTAACAGACATCTACAGAATATTGTCCAACAGTAGAAGAATATAATTTCTTCTCAAGTGCACATAGAGCATTCTCTGGGACAGACAATACACTAGATCATAAAACAAATCTCAATAAGTTTAAAAGGATTGAAATTGTTCAACGTTCTCCAAATACAATGACATGAAATTAGAAATCAACAACTGAAAGAAATTTGGGAAATTCACAAATATATGGAATAAACACATTCCTTAATAACCAATAGGTCAAAGAAGAAATAACAGGAGAGACTAGAAAATACATTGAAATTAATGAAAATGAAGACACAATGTAATAAAATCTGTGGGGTGCGCTAAAGCAGTGCTGAGTGGGAAATTTATAGTTATAAACACTTGTATTACAAACGAGAAATGCTCTCTAATCATTATAACTTAACTTTCTACCTTAAGAGATTTAAGGAAAAAGAGGAGCACACCAAAATTAAAGCAAGCAAAAGAAAGGAAGTAATAAAGATTGGAGTGGAAACGAAACAGAGAATAGAAAAACTATAGAAAAAAATCAATAACTAAATGCTGGTTCCTTGAAAAGATCAATAGAATTGATAAACTTTTTAGCTAGAATGACCAAGAAAAAAGAAACTTCAAATTACTAAAACCAAGAATGAGAAAGGAGATGTTATATCTAACTTAATGGACATAAATAGATGCAGAAAAAAAATCATTTGAGAAAATCCAACACCCTTTCAGGATAAAAACACTCAACAAATTAGGAATAGAATGGAATTTCCTCAACCTGATGAAAGGAGCTATGAAAAACCCACAGCTAACATAATACTTTAATGATGAAAGATTAAATGCCCTAAAATAAGGAAAAAGAAAAGAGTATGTGCTTTCATAACTTTTATTGTACCGGAGTTTCTATCCAGAGCAGTTGGGGAGGGGGTGGGAAGGAAGGAATCCAGATTGTAAAGAAAGAAGCAATATGACACCGTATTCCTAATGAACCCACTAAAAACTCTTAGAAGTAATAAAGGAGTTCAGCAAGTTTGCAATATATAGAGTGTACAGAAATCAGTTGTATTTCTACCATTGAATTGTACACTTTAAGTGGGTGAATTGTAGTAGATTCACTACAAATAATCTAAATAGTAGATTTATTTAGATATATATAAATAAATAGTAGATTTATTTATTACAAATAAATCTAAATAGTAGATTTATATCTCACTAAAGTTGTTAAAAAATCAACTGTGGGGCTCCTGAGTGGCTCAGTCATTAAAACCCTGCATCAGGCCCCCTGCTCTGTGGGAAAGCCTGCTTCTCCCTCTCCCACTCCCCCTTCTGGTGTTCCCTCTCTCACTGTGTATCTCACTGTCTGTCAAATAAATGAATAAAATCTTAAAAAAATAAATCAATTGTATTTCTATACTTGCAATGACCATTCCAAAAATGAAGTTAAGAAAACAATTCAATTTACAGTAGCATCAAAAAGAACAAAATATTTTGGAATAAATTTAACAAAAGAAGTGCAAAATTAATACCTGAAAACTACAACACATTGTTGAAAGAAATAAGGGATCTAAATAAATTGAAAGACGTCCCATGTTCATGAGTAGGAAAGTTTAATATTTTTAAAATGATGATGCTCTCCAAATTGGTCTACAGATTTGTTGCAGTCCTTATCAAAGTCCAAGCTGGCTTCTGGGAAGATATGGAAAGGCTGATCCTAAAATTCATATGGAAATTCAAGAGACCAAGGATAGCTAGAACAATATTGAAAAAGAATAGTAAAGTTAGAGGACTTATGATTCTTTTTTTTTTAAATTTTATTTATTTAACAGAGAGAGAGAGAGAGAGAGAGAGAGAGAGACCACAAGTAGGCAGAGAGAGGAGGAAGCAGGCTCCCCGCTGAGCAGGGAACCCGATGCGGGGCTCGATCCCAGTATCCTGAGATCATGACCTGAGCTGAAGCAGAGGCTTTAACCCACTGAGCCACCCAGGAGCCCCAAGGACTTATGATTCTTAAGTTCAAAACTTACTACAAAGCTACAGTAATCAAAACAGTGTGGGACCTGGCAAAGAGTAGGCATATAGATCAATGAAATAGAATTGAAAGCCCAAAAATAAAACCATACATTTAGGGCCGACTGATTTTTTACAAGGATGCCTAGATTATTTAATAGAGAGCAGTCTCTACAGCAAATGGTGTTGAGACACTTGGACATCCACACACAAAAGAATGAAGTTGGACTGTTTCCTCACACCATATACAAAAATGAACTGAAAATGGATTAAAGACCTAAATACAAGAGCTTAAACAAAAAACCGTTCAAAAGAAACATAGAGGTAAGTCTTCATGACCTTGGATTTGGCAATGGTTTTAGATTTGACACCAAAAGCATATGCAACCAAAGAAAAAATAAGTGTCTTAGTTAGCTCAGGCTGCTGTAACAAAATATCATAGTCTGGGTGGCTTAAACGACAGAAATTTATTTCTCAGTTTTGGAGGTTCGAAGTCTGAGATCAGAGTGTCCGTGTTTCTGTGAGGGATGTTTCTAGCTTGCAGAGGGCTACATTCTCATGATTGTTCTTAGCAGCATTATTTGCAATAGTTAAATAGTGGGAAATCCAAATATCTATCAACTGTTGAGAGGATAAATAAAATGTGGTGTATCCATACGATGGAATGTTATTCAGCCGTATAAAGAAATGAACTACTGATAAACCTTGAAAACATTATACTAAGTGAAAGAAGCCAGTCATGAAAGACCACAGTTTTATGGATTCCATTTATATGAAATGTTCAAGCCAATCTCTTGAGATAGAAAGTAGGTTAGTGATAACCAAGGACTAAAGAGTGGAGGGATTGGAGGATGGTGGCCAAATGGTGCAGGATTTCTTCTGGGTGTGATAAAGATGTTCCAACACTGGAGTGACTGGGTGGCTCAGTTGGTTAAGTGTCTGCCTTGGGGTCAGGTGATGGTCCTGGGGTCCTAGGATTGAGCCCCACATTGGGCTCCTGGCTCAGTGGGGAGTCTGCTTCTCCCTCTCCCTCTGCCTCTTCCCTTTACTCGTGCTCTTTCACTCTCTCAACTAAATAAATAAAATCTTTAAATATTTATTTATTTGTCAGAGAGAGAGAGAGAGAGAGAGAGAGAGAGAGCACACAAGCAGGGGGAGCAGCAGGTAGAGGGAGAAGCAGGCTCCCCACTCAACT
This sequence comes from Ailurus styani, assembly GCA_002007465.1. Taxonomy (NCBI): domain Eukaryota; kingdom Metazoa; phylum Chordata; class Mammalia; order Carnivora; family Ailuridae; genus Ailurus; species Ailurus styani. The sequence goes on along the minus strand of LNAC01000293.1, from coordinate 1,483,140 downwards.
ATGAGCCTAATGCGGAAGTCGATTCCAGGACCCTGGGATCATGACCTGAGCCCAAGGCAGAGATTTAACCAACTGAGCCACCCAGGCATCCCTAAGTAAATAAAATCTTAAAAAAATAATCTAAAATTAATTGTGGTGATGGTTGTACAACTCTGTGAAGAAACTGAAAGTCATTGAGTTGTACACTTTAAATGGGTAATGTGAAATAATAGAAAAAAATATGTATATTAGTCTCTGCCCCTGGTCCCTGGCACAGAAACCTAATACCCTTATAATTTTTCTAAATGATAAGAGCACTAGGAGCATCTAAAATTTGGTCTTTGACTCTGATTCTCCACGAGAGCCCCTAAATCCCTTGGAATTTCCTGGGTGATAACAATGTCTTTTGTTTTAATGGGGTTGCTTTTGGTGGGTTCCTGGATGGGGGGTGGTCATCAAAAAGATCAAGCTATGGGGCACCTGGGTGGCTCAGTGGGTTAAGCCTCTGCCTTTGGCTCAGGTCATGATCTTAGGGTCCTGGGATCTTGGGATAGAGCCCCACATCAGGCTCTCTGCGCAGCTGGGAGCCTGCTTCCCCATCTCTCTTTGCCTGTCTCTCTGCCTTCTTGTGATCTCTCTCTGTCGAATAAATAAATAAAATCTTAAAAAAAAAAGATCAAGCTATGATTAGAAGCTTGGAATTTTAAGCCCCATGCCCATTCTCCAGAAAAGGGAGAAGGGCTAGAAATCAAATCAAGATGAAGCATCTGTAAAAACCCCAATAGTATGGAGTTTGCTGGGTTTCAGGGTTGGTGAACACATCTACGTGCTGGGAGGGTAGTCCACACCAACTCCACAGGGGTCCACACCAACTCCACTCCTGCACTCGGGACTGCTGGACCTCGCCCTATATAGCTCTTAGTTTGGCTGTTCATCTGTATCTTTATTTTATTATAAACTGGTAAATTTAAGTGCTTCCCTGAGTTCTGTGAGCTCTTCTAGCAAATAATCAAACCCAAGGGTGGGTGGGCAGATCATGGGGGCCTCTGATTTGTAGCCAAATAGGACAGAAGTCGTGGGTAAACTGGGATCTACTTGGGGTTGGTGTTGAACTAAGGCAGGTACCGTACGTAGTCTTGCGGAAGCAAGCTTTCACCTGTGGGGTCTGTGCTAACTCTGGATAGTGTCAGAAATGAATTGAGTTATGGGGCACCTGGGTGGCTCAGTAGGTTAAGCCTCTGCCTTTGGCTCAGGTCGTGATCTCAGGGTCCTGGGATTGAGTCCCACATCGGGCTCTCTGCTTAGCAGGGAGCGTGCTTCCCCCCCTCCACTCTCTCTCTCTACCTGCCTCTCTGCCTGCTTGTGATCTCTCTCTCTGTCAAATAAATAAATAAAATCTAAAAAAAAAAAAAAAAGAATTGAGTTGTAGGACACCCAGCTGATGTTGCCAGGAATTGCTTGGTGTGGGAAAGATCCGCAAACACCTGGGGTCAGACGCACTGTGAGTGTAGTGGTGTGAGGATAGAGAAACACAGGAGCAGAAGTGTGGTGGTCCTACTTAGGTGAATTGTCGGGTATGTGAATTATAGTGTTACAAATACAACTGTTATAATTGTTCACACTTAGAGATGTGAAGGTAGGGAGAGTCATCATTAATTTGCACAACTGGCCTTTTTCTATATTATATATACACATACCTCTAAGCTTCCTTCCTTCACCAAATTGTACTTTCCTATCTCAGCAAATAAGCACTCTAAGTTCCCTCATGAACTGCTGTCTGCCAGCCAATAGCTTCCTTTTCAGCAGTACTGCCATCCAAAAATGGCAATATTTGTATAATTACTTGAACATTTTATCGCATGCTTGCCCTTATTTATAAAAGGATAGTGGAAAATGGAAAAATTAAGTGCTGATGTTAATGATTTTACAATTGATACAAAGAGATATCATTGGTTGGACAGGCCAAAACCAGTAAATTTGATGCTTATTGAATTTAAGCAAGTCTGTCAACTGTGTTCAGTTATAAAGGAAAACAGCCCAATTTAAAACACATGTACAAAATGCCTTCAGTACCTTGCCGTAGTTTGCGGCTAAAAGGTAGGGTACGGTGGTAGAGCAAATGGGTAGCTCTCAACAATTATGTTTAGTAGAATATTATTTTGAGACACTGATTTTGTTTTTCCGATAATTTGTTTATTTATTTTTTACTCAGTGGCCCTTCCCCATTCAAACTAGACCCCTTGGCAGCCGTGCCTCAGGCTTGGGTTGTTACAGCATAGTGCAGATACCAAACAAGTCAATCCCTGGCCTTTGAGGCTTAAAATATGTTTTAGAAACCCAAGGCAGAGATAAAACTTTTGTGATAAGAAGCTTTTGAACTTCAAAAGCTAGAACCATCAATAACCCAGGGCAGAAACTCAAGCCGCAACCACAGGCACAGAAGAATTTGTGATCAGTCAGAGCAGGGTTTTCTAGTGCCTTTCTTCCTCTCAGAGACTAGATAAAAGTTCCCTGGGCTTGCAAGGAGAAGAAAGTCAGAGCAGAAGTAAGTGTAGAGGCTGGTGAATCCCGAGGAAGGAATGCTGTGGCCCAGTCTCTAGAGGTTCTGTATTTCTCGAGGTGTGGGAACAATTGAGAAGAAAGGGCCGTGCGGCCGAGGGCCTGAGAGCTTTCCTTCAGATGCCGTGTTGTGGGATAGTGGGTGCCGCCCCCGAGAGGGAAGGAGGAACGGAGTCTAGAGAGGCTTTCCTTTTTGGACATGGCGTCATGACCATGATCATCATGGTCTGGCAATTGGAGACCAAATGGGAATAGGATGTCTCAGTAAAGGCCATGGAGACCATGACAGAGGACAGGTGACATCCCAGTCTATCCCATCTGTACTTGCTGATACTCTCTAACCCCCAAGAAAGGGAAGGAGTGTGTGTATGGGTGGGTGCTGGGGAGGGGGACTCTTAAATTGACCAATAATGGTCAGTTTGGTCAAATGACCAGATTTGGCAGAGAAGATGTTTTAGCCATCTGGCAGATGAGGAGCTCAAAAGAGAATTTGCCGAGTGGGGTGGGGGTGGGGTGGGAGTCACACTTCTTGTGCAGGTGAGTTTGGGGCTTCACATAAGCACCTGTTCTAACTGGGCTGAGAATCAGCATCAGCGAGCTTCACGGAGGGAACCTCATAGTCCAACAAACTGTTTGCAATGATTTCTTGTGTTACAGGCTTCTTTATCAAGGGAGAGACCAGCAGTGTTTAAATCCTCTCTTTACAAATTATTCATGAGCATTGAAAAGACAGTTCACAGTTATACAATCTCCTGCTCTATCGTTTGGATAATTACTATTAGCAGATCTTTATATCCGACATCAAAGTTAAATTTTCTCTTTACCAAATATCATTTTAAGTAAATTAGATGAACAAGGACTTTTTTTGAGTTGCAAAGTTACAGCAGAAAATTGAATTTGATTGTCAGTATTTAAAGTATAATCTATTTTGAATACTTTAAATATTCATGTATATGGTACATAACATTCAGATATAAAATCATATTAAGCAATTATATCATATTTGAGCCTTTATAATTCTTTTTAGGTCTCTGAATTGTATCCCTTCCCTTCTTCCTTTCCTTCCAAACAAATAAAACACATAAGTATAAAGTTCAAATTTCAGGCATTACACTTTCCAAAACATGTTCCAGGAAAGCAGTTCCAGGAAAGGCAAGGATTGTCTGAATGGGGAAATAGCTTTCCTGCTCACTCCCCATCCCAGAATATCTAAATAAAAAAAGATCAAGCCACTGAATCTTCCAATAGTTTATCTGTTTTTATGATGGATTTGGCCTATCCAACTGCAGTATGAATTAGAAATGGATAAAAAGGGCGCCTGGGTGGCTCAGTGGGTTAAAGCCGCTGCCTTCGGCTCAGGTCATGATCCCAGAGTCCTGGGATCGAGGCCCGCATCGGGCTCTCTGCTCGGCAGGGAGCCTGCTTCCTCCTCTCTCCTCTCTCTCTGCCTGCCTCTCTGCCTACTTGTAATCTCTCTGTGTCAAATGAATAAAAAAAAAAAAAAAAAAAAAAAAAGAAATGGATAAAAAGACTGCAGTCAGTTCATTTACTACCTGAACCAAAGGCAGGGCATAGTGGAAATAGTGCTGGATTTTTTTTTTAAGTAGGCTCCACCTCCAGTGCAGAGCCCAATGTGGGGCTTGAACTCACTACCCTGAGATCAAGACCTGAGCTGATATCAAGACCTGAGCTGAGATCAACAGTTGGATGGTTAACCAACTGAGCGACCCATGTGCCCCAGTAGTGCTGGATTTTGAGTCTACATATCAGGTGTTGGTTCCAGTTCTTTGTCATTTTATGGTATTTGTCTTTGTATTTATATAGATTTTAAGGTATTTTAAAACTTTATTAAAACTATATGTTTTTAAAATGTTATTAAATTGTGAAATATATCATGCATGAAAAAGTGTTATAAAACCTATACTATTTGAAGAACATCGCTAAAGTATCACTAAAGTAAACACCCATGTGTGTACCATCCACTTTAGAAATATGATGTTACCAATATCTTTAATGTGTTTAGGAATCATCTGGGGGATCATGTTAAAATGCAGATTCTGATTCACTCTGTTTGGGGAAGGGCCTTGGACTCTGCATTTCTCCCCAGCTCCCAGACAATGGCCATGTTGGTGGAGCACAGGTCACACACTTAACAGTGTGACCTAAGAAGGCTCCTGCGTGCCTCTCCCAAATATCACCTGCGTTCCCCCCGCCCCCCGAGAAGCGCTCTCCCAAATTTTCTGTCAGTCACTTTTTGTTTCATTTTAAATAGTCTTACCATCTGTGAATGCATTTCTAAACATTATGTTTGTTTAGTTTTGCCTGTTTTAAAATTTTACACAAATGGAATAATACTGTGTGCATCCTTCTGTTACTTATTTCTGTCCTTACTTCACTCAAGCTTATGTTTTAGAGACACATTCATGTTGGTCCATGGACCTGTAGTTCACTTATTTCGGCTGCTGTTTAATTTCTGTTGCGTGACTGTGCCCTATTGTATTTATCCATTTCTACTGTTATAGACATCTGTGTTACTTCTGTTTTTTTGCTGGGACAAACAATGCTGCTATAAGCATGTTTCATAATGCAGTGTGCAAGAATTTCTCTAGATTATATGCCTACTTATAGAACTGCTGGCTCAACTTTTTTTGTTTAAAGATTTATTTATTTATTCAAGAGAGATGCAAGTGGTTTAAGAACAGAGGGAGAGGGAGAGAATCCCAAGCAGACCCCCTACTGAGTGGGGAGCTCTCCCTGGGGCTCAATCCCACGACCCCGAGATCATGACCTGAGCTGAAATCAAGAATGGAAAACTTGGGGCACGTGAGTGGCTCAGTTGGTTAAGCGACTGCCTTCAGCTCAGGTCATGATCCCGGAGTCCTGGGATCGAGTCCTACATCGGGCTCCCAGCTCCATGGGGAGTCTGCTTCTCCCTCTGACCTTCTCCCCTCTCATGCTCTCTCTTACTCTCTCTCTCTCTCAAATAAATAAATAAAATCTTAAAAAAAAAAAAAAAAAGAATGGAAAACTTAACCGAGTGAGCCACCCAGGTGCCCCTGCTGGCTCAACTTTTAAATTTGATGTCTAATTGTGGTCTAAGTGGTTGGTACAATTTACACATAGACATTACTAACGTGTAGACTGATTTTTTTAAAAATATTTTATTTATTTATTTATTTGAGAGAGAGAGAGAGAGAGAGAGAGAGAGAGAGCGTGTGGAGAGAAGGGGCAGAAGGAAGAGGGAGATACAGACTCCCTGCTCAGTGGGGAGCCCAACATGGGGTTCGACCCCAGGATCCTGAGATCATGACCTCAGCTGAAGGCAGACACTTAACCGATTTAGCCACCCAGGAGCCTCTAGATTGTCTGATTTTTAATTTTTGCTGTTTTGGAGAGTATAAAAGTATATGTCGGGATTTTAATTTTCGTCTCCTTAATTGCCAATGAGGCTTTCAAATGTTTATTGGCCAACCAAGTCTAGCATGTCTTATTAGCTGTGATAACTTGGGTATGTTGCTTAACTTGGATCTTCTTTTCTTCATCAGTAAAAGGAGGGTAAAGGACATATACCTCACAAGATATTGCCCTTTGGGGGAAGGACCTGCCATGGTAAAATGACATTTACTTAGCTTACTTTTAGGTAGCATTTTGACTAGTATTGCTCTTACAACTGGATCTCTGAGGGATGCATCTCCAAGTGATGCCGTGATCAGTGGAGAGATGATAGGGTCAGAGAGGCAACCTGGGGAAAAGAGAGGGCTTTACCAGTCTGTTTAAAAAAACAAAACAAGGGAGGTGCCTGGGTGGCTCAGTTGTTAAGCATCTGCCTTCAGCTCAGGTCATGATCCCAGGACCCTAAAATCAAGCCCCACATCGGGCTCCGTGCTCGGTGGGGAGCCTGCTTCTCCCTCTTCCACTCCCCTGCTTGTGTTCCCTCTCTCGCTGTCTCTCTCTGTCAAATAAATAAATAAATAAATCTTTAAAAAATAAATTAATTAATTAAAATAAAAACAAAAAACAAAACAAAACAAGGGGCGCCTGGGTGGCTCCATTGGTTGAGTGTGCAATTCTTGGTCTCAGTTCAGATCTCGATTTCATGGTTGTGAGTTCAAGCCCCTGGTTTGGGCTCCATTCTGGGCATGGAGGCAAAGAAAGAAAGAAAAAGAAAGAAAGAAAGAAAGAAAGAGAGAAAGAAAGAAAGAAAGAAAGAAAGAAAGAAAAGAAAGGGAGAGAGAGAGAGAGAAAAGAGAGAGAGAGAGAAAGAGAGAGAGAGAGAAAGAGAGAGAGAGAGAAAGAGAGAAAAGAGAGAGAGAGAGAAAGAAAGAAATCACCTAACGTTCATTGTTCTATTTAAGGTAACACTAATAGCTTTAATAAACAAACCCTAAATTTCAGTGACTTAACGAAATGGAGTGTACATCTGGTTCCTGTGTTCCCATTTGGGAGGCAGTTTTTCTCCATGGCTTTAGGAAACCAGGCTCCTTCCCTGTGGCTCCTCCTCCTGGGGCCATGCAGTCTCCTGCCTCCGACTGGCAGCAGAGGAAATGAGGGAGTCAAGAGGTCCCAACATCCACCCAATTCTTAAAAGCGTATGCCTGGAAATGAAATCTTTTTTCTGATCCCATTCCTTTGGTGAGACCTGGTCACATGGCCACATCCAGATGCGAGGAGGCCATAGGAAATGTAGTCCTGAGTTGGGTTGCTACCTGCCAGCAGCAACAGGACTTTATGGAAGGGAAGCCGCAGTCGGACACGGTGTTAACCCATGACCAATGCAGGCGGCATTGCCATCCGCTCCTTCCATCCCCACTTAGGCAGCGAGATTCCCCTGTTCCTCTTGATTCCCCTTTTCCTGCTCATTTTAAGGTAGCTCAACACTGCTGAGAAAGGATCAGGGAAGAAGACACAATGTTTTCGCACTTCTTGGCTTTTGCCATGCTTTTTCCTCTGCTAAGGACCCTCTCCAGACTGAACCTGGAGCTCAGGGAGAAGAATTGCATGCTGTTTTCACTCAAGAATTTAGAGCTGGATCGAGGAATGTGAATCCGTGCTTCTCAAACCTTAATATGCACACCAATCCCCTGGGGATCTTGTGAAACTGTAGATTCTGATTCAGTAGGTCTGGGGTGGGGCTGCCGATCCTGCATTTCTCAAAAGATCTCTGGTGATGACAGGGCCACTGGTCCAAGGAGAACACTCATGGCGATGCCCATCGGTCATTTATTGAACAGATCTTTATTGAGTGCCTACAGTGTGCCAGGCACTGAGGCTACAATAGTGAATGGACTAGGATAGTAATTTGCCACTCCTCAGGTTGCAAGTCTATAAGTATTTGTCCAACATTTATATAGTTAATTAAAATTGTTTTTATAAAATATTTTATTTATTTGTGAGAGAGAGAGAGAGAGCTCGCATACAAGCAAAGAGGAGGGCAGAGGAAGTGGGAGAAGCAAGCTCCCTGCTGAGGAGGGAGCCTAATACAGGGCTTGAATCCAAGACCCTGGGATTGTGACCTGAGCAGAGGGCAGCCGCTTAACCAACTGAGCCACCCAGGCGCCCTAGTTAATTAAAATTGTACAGCAGAGCCATAGCATAGGTATGTTTAATTTTGTATTTTTTCCCCTGACTTTCATGTTTTCAAAATGTTTTCCTTTTAAAAAAGAATGTTTTCCTTTTTTGTGGTTTCTTATTCTCTCTTTAGGAGTGCACGTGTTTGTGTGTGCACCAATTCTTGGGCGATACATTACATCCTTTAAACTTAGTTAAGATCACTCTTAGTAAATACCACTATATGGTGCATTATTTAGTGTTAGAATTCGAGGTACTTGTGACCTCCAGCTGCAGGCAACTGTCAACTAGTTGATCTCAGACTTAGTTTTACTGCTTGTGGGGACACCATGCAACCCGAGTGTGGGATTCAAAAAATACTCACCAGGGATAGTTTAGATTAGGCAAAGAATATTTTAAAATTTTCACCTAAAGAAACAGTCCACTTCAATTATGCAGAAACATGATTATTTCTGATTTATTCTACCGAAGTTTTAGGACCCCTTACAGAAGATGGTCTAACCAACTGCCTGACTGGGCAGTGGAGACAAAGAGGTATACTTCCTAAATCTCATTTAGTTTTCCTCTCTCTGGGTAAAAAAGGGAGTCTACATTTTCCCGAGCTCCTTTGCAGTTTTGTTAAACTTAAAGACTGGTTTCAGGGTAATGGCGTGTGGGTTGAAGTGATGTGAGCCAACCTCAAGTCAGGTAATTGAAAACACACTACAGGGGCACCTGAGAGGTTCAGTTGGTTAAGTGTCTGACTCTTGGTTTCAGCATAGGTCATGATCTCATGGTCATGAGATGGAGTCCCACATCGGGCTCTGTGCTCAGTGGGAAGTCTGCTTGAGATTTTCTCTCTCCCTTTGCCCCTCCCCCCACTCGTGCTTGCACTCTCTCTCTCTTTCTCTCAAATAAATAAATAAAGCTTTAAAAAAAAAAAAAGAAAGACCCACTCTTCGAGACTTTCTTGATGATTTCCCCCATCATTAAAATCTTGGTGGGCATAGGTTGAGATGGTATTGTAAGATGACAGGGAGCCCAGATATGATGGTTGGATAAAAGTCACCCCGGAGAGTCACCTGATCGGTCTCATCTTTCACATAGGTAAAAACCTTCATGATATTAACTCTCCGACATGATGGGGTTTAATTTACCAATAGCACTAGATGGCTGCCTAATACTGTTCTATTTTTTTGTTTTTTTTTTTTTTTAAAGATTTTATTTATTTATTTGACACAGAGATAGAGATCACAAGGAGGCAGAGAGGCAGGCAGAGAGAGAGAGGGGAAAGCAGGCTTTCCGCTGAGCGGAGAGCCCGATGCGGGCCTCGATCCCAGGACCCTGAGATCATGACCTGAGCCGAAGGCAGAGGCTTTAACCCACTGAGCCACCCAGGCGCCCTGTTTTTGTTTTTAAAGATTTTTATTTATTTATTTGACAGAGAGAGAGACAGCGAGAGAGGGAACACAAACACGGGAGTAGGAGAGGGAGAAACAGGCTCCCCACTGAGCAGGGAGCCCGATGTGGGGCTTGACCCCGGGACCCTGGGACCATGACCTGAGCCGAAGGCAGACGCTCAAAGACTAACCCACCCAGGCGGCCCTGTTCTATTAATCCAGGTAGGTCCTACCACATAGTGTTGCACCTAGCTGCCTCATACATATTTCTCCAGATGAGTGAATTAGATTGAATTATACTCTCTGCCATCCTCTTCCAGTCCTGACCTCGACTGTAGGCATGTACCAAAAACTCAGTTTATACGTTAGAGGAATGTGGCGCATGGGAGGAACTTTAGTAAATTCTGGCTTAATGAAAGAAGAGAGAAGTGAAAGATTTTCACAGTTTCCCGGAAAGGATTTAATTAGTTCTTTTTAGGATGAAGTATCAGAATCAAACATGCTCGATACAAAAGTTTGGAGAAATTTTGAGAGAAACAGGATGACATGTCCCCCCATTGTGCGCCCACTTGCACACAACCATCATTTACACGTCTGTGTGTTCTCTTCAGGTTTTGGGCCACTCATTTTTGTTACAGTGTTGCGGTCACCCTCTGAACCTCCCGGCCTGCTGTTTTCCATGTTATTATGTAGTCTTCACGCGGGTGATCGTTAGCAGTTACATCGGAATCCCTCTCAGGGATGAATCCTTTAATCCTTTCCTCCTTTGACCGTTTAGGTTGTTTCTAACTTTCTGTTTTCAAAAATGGTGTTGTGACAAACCTGTTTGTATAGCAAGATTTTCTGTATTTAGAATAATTTCCTTTAAGGTAGATCTGAATGCAAAAAAAAAAAAAAGTGTCTTTTAAATGACCTCAGGCCAAAAATCTCAGGCTGAAGATGACGAAGCTCAGGTAGGACTTTGTGAAAGTTTGAGAGTATGACTTCCAGTCCAGCGCTTGGCCTTGAATTAGGTCAAGTTCAGCTTCTTCATTCGTGTGATTCTCTAAAATACATATACTCAACCATATTACATGTATACTTAAAGACGTTTAGGCCAAATATACATTTTTTTTTGGGAATCGGTCTCCTAAAGCACAGTATCTTGTCTGATGCTGTAACGGCAAATATCACACACACACGTGCACACACGTGCCCTGGAGAATTATGAGGCATGCACATACATCTGGCTAGAAAATAGAAGTATGAGGAAAGGTCTCTCTTGAGCCTGAGGCTTTATTTCATGGGGCAGCTCAGCAAGTGCAGCCACAATAAGGAGCCACGAAAAAGGACACTTCTATTCTGGCCATCTTTCTTTTTGGAGTGGGACTAGGAAGAAAGAACTGAGGCCCTCGTAGCTTACCCCTACCTCATTAAGTCAGTGGCAAAACAGAAATGATTCCGCTGCCCCTTGTCCAATGTCTTTTGGAAATTGTGTTGAAGTGCCAGTAGAGGACTCAGCTTGGGGCCGCGGTGTGGAAAAAGTGTCCCTGGTTTTGATGGGGAAGTGCTGATTCTGAATACTCACTCTCTAACTGTATAGCTTCAGGTAACTTTTCATTTTTTAATTTTTATTATTTTTTAAAGATTTTATTTATTTATCTGACAGAGAGAGAGAGATCGCAAGTAGGCAGAAAGGCAGGCAGAGGGAGAGGGGGGAAGCAGGCTCCCTGCCGAGCAGGGAGACCTATGTGGGGCTCCATCCCGGGACCCTGAGATCATGACCCGAGCCGAAGGCAGAGGCTTTAACCCACTGAGCCATCCAGGCGCCCCCAATTTTTTTTTTAAGGTTTTATTTATTTATTTGAGAGAGAGAGAACACAAGCTGGAGGAGCAGCAGAGGAGGGTGGGGAGAAGCAGACTCCTCACTGAGCAGGGAACCCAATGCAGGGCTCAATCCTAGGACCCTGAGATCATGACCTGAGCTGAAGGCAGCTGCTTAACCAACTGAGCCACCCAGGAACCCTTAGGTAACTAATTTTTACTGAGTCACTTCATTTGTAAAGTGAGATCATCATAACAAGGACTGCCTCACAATATGGATGCAAACATTCAACACAATAGTGGATATGATGACTCTTTTAAAAATTGCAATTCTCTGTACAAAGAATAATATTTGCTTTCCCTTCCCTACTTCTTCCTCCTCCTTTTTTAAATTTTTTATTTATTTTTTAATTTAAAAAAAATTTTTTTAAAGATTTTATTTATTTATTTGACAGAGAGATCACAAGTAGGCAGAGAAGCAAGCAGAGAGAGGAGAAAGCAGGCTCCCTGCGGAGCAGAGCCCAATGCGGGCCTCGATCCCAGGACCCTGAGATCATGACCTGAGCTGAAGGCAGAGGCTTTAACCCACTGAGCCACCCAGGAGCCCCTTCTTCCTCCTCCTTCAGAACCAGGGCTGCTCTCCATTCAGTGAATTCACAGTGTGATTTGGAAGAGGTTCTGCCTTCCTCATTCCAACAAATAACTTTGCAGGACTCAGCAGGGAAAGATACTCACCTGGAGCTTCCTTCGCAGTGCGTCCTTCACCTCCTTGTTGCGGAAGCTATAGATGAAGGGGTTGAGCATGGGAATTATGATGGTGTAGAACACGGACACTATTTGGCCATTGGTATCATTAGTGGATCCGTGAGGCTGGACGTAGGTAAAAACCACAGTGCCATAGAAAATGGCAATGGCCAGGAAGTGGGAGGCACAGGTGGAGAGGGCCTTCTCCCGTCCAGCTGCTGAGTGCATCCTCCCAAGGGCCACCAAGACCAAGCTGTAGGAGGTGAGGATGACTGCAGCAGGCAGAAGGGTAACCAGAGCGGAGAAGATATAGAGGACCATTCCTGCGGTGGCTGTGTTGGCACAAGCCAGGCGGAGAAGGGGAGGGATGTCACAAAAGTAGTGTGTTACCTGGTTGGGCCCACAGAAAGGCAGAGCAAAGACATTCCCAGTCTGGATAGCAGAGTTGGCACCACCAAATGCATAGGAAGCTGCTACCAGCTGGAGACAGGTCTCCTTGGTCATGATGGAACCATAATGGAGGGGTTGGCAGATGGCCGCGAAGCGATCATAGGCCATGGAGGCCAGCAGGAAGCTCTCTGCTGTCACATGCACCACAAAGAAGGTCAGTTGGACCACACAGCCCTCGAAAGAGATGGTCTTATCAGAGGCCAGGAAGTTGGCTAAGAGCTTGGGTGTGACCACAGAAGAGTAACAAATATCAAGAAAAGAGAGGACACTGAGGAAGAAATACATGGGGCTATGGAGACGGGAGTCCGTGAAGATGAGCACCATCATCCCCAGGTTGCCCGTCACTGTGATGGCATAAATGAGCAGGAAGGTTACAAATAGAAGCTTCTGGAGATCTGGATAACTGGAGAATCCCAACAAGATGAACTGAGTAACTGGAGTGTGGTTGCCACTTGCAAGGGCTAGTTCTCCAGGTGTCATCTGCAGAGGTAACAAGTGATAATCACTCAAATAGGCATTACCTGAGCATGTCCACCACTGGGCATAGGATGATGAGGGAGAGCATAAGCAAGTATAAGCCTTCTTGCACAAGAAGCTAACGGGAAGCATGGTGCATAGTGGAAAGGGCATGAACTAGGAAGCCTGACAGATTCTGATTATGGTGCTAACTAGTTGTGTCTCCTTGGAGGAGCTGTATTGATGAACTTTAGTTTTCTTGTCATGAAATGAAGAAAGTATGCCTACTTTTCAGGGTTGCTGCATGGCCTAAATGAAAAGATGAATGTAAAATATCTGAATGTCTGGGACACAGTAGGTGATCAATGAATTATGAGTCCTCTTCCCCAATTTCTAGTGCCTGTATCTATAAATACACGTATGACTGGATTTGACAATTATTTCATCCTTTTTAAAAATCCAGATATAATTCACATACTATAAAATTCACCATTTTAGGGGGACCTGGGTGGCTCAGTCGGTTAAGCGTCTGACTCTTGATTTCAGCACAGGTCATGATTTTGGGGTCCCGGGATTGAACACCACGTTGGGCTTTGTGCTCAGCAGAGAGTCTGCTTGAGATTCTCTCTCTCTCTCTGTGTCCCTCTCTGTCCTGGGTTCTCTCTATCTCTCTAAAATAGATATATAGATAGATAGATAGATAGATAGATAGATAGATAGATAGATAGATAAATTTTTTAAAAAATAAAGCGTACAATTCAGTGCTGGCACAACCATCCCTACTATTTAACTGCAGAGCACTTTTATCACCCCAAAAAGAAAACCACGTGGCCATTAGTAAGCACTCCCCATTCCACCCTTCCCCCAGCTCCTGAAAATCATTAATCTACTTTCTGTCTCTATGGGTTTGCCTATTCTGGGCATTTCATATAAATGGATTCATACGATTAGTGGCTTTTTGTGTCTGGCTCCTTTCACTTAATGTTTTCAAGGTTTCTTCGTGGTGTAGTGTGTGCGGGTATTCATTCTGTCCCGTATTTAGACATCCTTCAGGGCATCCCCTTTGTATAGTAACCATTGTGTCCTCGGAGAATCTATCGAGTTGAATGCTACCTGGGAGACCATCAGCTTGGAAATAGTGTTTCAGTCCTTGCTTGACTGTCCTCCAAGATGTTTATCTGTAGGAGAACTGGAAATGCCCATAGTCCTTTCCTTCTTCCCCATACTTCCCTCTCTCTTCTGCCCCTCATCTCCCACCTCCTTGGGAATCTGGGATACAACCTGAAAATTAGTCCTAGGAAAACCTCACCAACCCCTTCATCCGTGCCAAATGGTTTATGTGGAAGACAAGGAGGAAATGTGGTGTCTCCTTGCAGAAGAACATGGAATAGCCTCACTTTGTTCCCACCTGTAATAGGTACAGAGCGCGGTACTGAGCGGACAGGATTGAGACCTGCTTTCTAGTTCCAGCTCTGTTACTGTGGGCGATTCTCCTCTCTGATTCCTCATTGGCAAGTCAAGGTTTGGCAAGGAGGATCTCAGAGATCACACCTGGCCGTGACAATGACAGTGAGTGAGGGCATCTTCCCTGAGCTTGCTGCCTGGGGATGGATCGTTGTACCATTGTAACCCCAGGCACGACAAAAAGAATCAATGTGGATTTGTCTGGAAAAAGATACTCTATACCTGATAATAACACAATTTTAGGAGGGTCTGTCCAACTCACAAGAGTCTATTTAAGTACCTTGGCCACTCACAGCAGTGATCCCTGGCAAATGTTTTGTACATAAAGGAGGAAGTTATGAGAAAACTTGTTAACATAAATGAATAGATGGGAATATGAGCAGTTTTGTTATGGTAATGCCATTCAATTCATTGACTTCTTAGTTAATGCCAAGAATCACATAGTAATGTATCATCAAAAATTATATTTAATGTTGCATCATCTGTCAATTTGAAAAGATCCTCCCTCTATTCTGTTGAAAGATTTCCATCTGACTTTAAAAGGATTTTATAGGCAGTCATTAAAATCATTTACTTTTCAACACCTATTTATGAAATTACCTCTTCGTGTGGTATCCTAGAAGTTTCATATGGTGGTAAAATGCCTTATACTGAGAGTCAGGATGGGTTAGAAGCACGCATTTCTTTTAAAAAATGAAAGAAGGACAATTGTGAAGAGGGAGACGACAAAGAGTATAAGACTCCCCCTAGATGCATTTCCAAGGACACTGGTTTTATAAAAGAGTAGATTTGGACCTTGAGGTTCTGGAAATTAGTTCCCTTTAAAATTGTTTTGTCTATGAACCCCTTGAAAAGTCTTTACATCACCCTCAGGAGTACACAACCCTAGTTTGAAGAATGTGGCTTTAGAAACACTGGTCAGTCCCAGGATGCTGCCCTCTGCCCTACTGCCTCTCCTTCCTCTCAGGGCTGGTCTTGTGATTTTGTGACCCTAGGAGAATTCACTGGAACACCCTGCACCCTTCAGAGACTAACCTTCTGTTTAGTGCAAAGATCAGAATATGCAACCCTGAAAGTCAGGGTCCCAATGATGGGGCAGAATCCTATCATGTGGTTCCATCTTGGAGTTTAACCCAGCAGTCAGCTTCCTGACCTGTGCTCCACTTCCTCCACCAGGTGCCCAGTGTATCTTCTATGCTTGGTCTTCCTTTTCTACCTTTTTAAAGATTTAGTTGTGTCCAAATCTAAATATCCACAAGTCTCCGATCTACCACGAATCTCTGATAAGATGACAGCTAGCCCTCTACACACACACACACACACACACACACACACACACACACGCATGCATGTACACTCACACTCAGTGTTGTTTTTAGGGTGAGATCCTGGATCCTGCTCTCCAGTAAATAAGGTTTCTTGTCCTCCTCCCCAAATCCTCCTTCCCCACCATATTCCCATGGTGCAGACCGTATTCCTTCCTAATCCTTTGCTACTTCCATCCAGACTTCCAGATGGCCATTCAATTCCTCCAGAGCCACACCCACCAATAATTCCTGATGGTGGTGACCTCAACTAACAGCCTTACAGATGTACCCTGAGGTTCTCCGTGTGCAAAGTAGCCCCAGGCATCCTCTGTAAATCCTGCAAAGCCATCCCTCAGCCCTTCTTGTCAGATTTCCCTTACCCAACTGAATTCTCTTTTTGTGTGCCGTTATCATCTGGCAGCTGAATCTTGCTCACACAGATGTATTTAGAATTATTTAACAGGGTTTCATCAACGTCGCTGTCTTTCTTTCCTCCCACTGGGTTGTTTTGCTTTCCCATCACATTATAACTTCTGAAAGCAGAAGCTATTCTAAGTTTTGTATCAAGTGAACAGCAAATATTTGAGCAACTACTGTTCCGCGGAAGTATTTCAACAATTGCAGTTCAAAAGTATTTAAGCTACTACAGTTGCCAAATGTATTTAAACAACTACTGTTCAAATAGGGTAAGACATGGCTTTGGCCATGTAGGGTCTTGAAATTTTGCTGAGAGGCAGACTCATTCCCATGAAACAAGAGTGAAGTTGGGTGGTGCCCTTTCGACAGTAAGACCCACTGGAGTGGTCGAGAAGCCTTCAGAAACAGGAGTGTGGGGCTGAGCCTTGCGGGAAGAAGATGGGGTATATTGTCCTTCTTTCATTTTTTAAAAGAATTGCGTGCTTCTAACCCATCCTGACTCAGTATAACGCATTTTGCCAGCATACGCAACTTCCAGGATACTACACAAAGAGGTAATTTCATTAATAGGTGTTGAAAAGTAAATTACTCCTCACTAAACAGGCAAAAGATGCATTGGAAAGAGTCAGGAAACCTGGGAGAGTTACTCGACCTTTTTGAGCCTCAGTTTTCCTAGTTTCTGGGCAGAAAGACCATGGTATCCGTGGACTTAGCACGCTCCTGGCAACAGGGTAGCCCCCTGGTATACATTAAGTTCCATCTTACTGCAGGTTGGATTATGAGCACACCAGGGGTGGGGAGCTGGAAGAGATTGCTCAGAACCCCTGAGTGCAGTGGGATCTCAGGAATGCTTGAGTAGGGGATGGGGTGGGTGCAGATTTGGGGATTGAGGAAGGAGAAGTTAACAGCTTTCTGAATCAGCTCTGGTGGAACTCAGTGGAATTTCCAATAGACAAATACCGACCTTAGCAGACAGTTCTCCCCAGTCTGGTCCACCTCAAGATGCTCTCAGTCCAGCCACATAGGGAAGAATCTGGGACTCACTTTCACTCCAGCCTGTGTCTTTCAGGTTGTCCTCCCTGGAGCTCTTTCCGTGGTGGCCACACATCCAGACCTGGTGACAAGGCACACAGCATACGACTGAGTGTTTGGGTGCCTCCTGGTTCTGCCGGGCTTATGAAGCTAGCTAGCTCCATCCCCTCTGGATCCCAGGTGGCCGCAAGGGCTCAGAGCTCTGGGGAGGTGCTGGAAACATTCCCACCCCCGTATCCTCTTCAGGGGTCCTGGAAGGTTCAGGCCTCGGGGAAGAAGAGCCAATCCCTTGTAGGTTGTGGTCACTTGCTTTGGTCTTGAGACAGAGGGAGGTTAGGGTCTCCTGGAGGAGTTGGACCTTATGATTCATTCATACCAGCAGAAGGACTTCCTGACTCCTCCTTGGAGTCTGAAGTCCGGGTGAAAAAAAGTCAGCTTGCCCCTTGGGAGCTTGCAGGAAACAGGGGGACAGTTTACCCAGCTAACCCCACTAAATGACCCAGGGGCTCTTTGCTGGGCCCTGATTCTGGTCAGACAAGTTGGTGACCCTGAGCTCCATGGAGTGTATGTGACTAGATCTCCGTGCCTTTCCCTGTTACCCTGTGTCCCAGCAGTGGAGGGGCATGGATGGAAGTTGGGGGCACAGGGGGTAGGAAGTCTGAGGCTTGACCCTCTCTGTGAAGCTCTCCTGGTTTGGGCTGCTAGGGACTCATCTAAGGAGGCACTGGGGGCCTCGTTAACAGAGTAGGTAATTTATTTATATTGGCAATTTAAAAAATTCCATTTCCAGAAAGGAAGCTAACTTCTAAGCCTAGGAAATGCCGATGGGCATAGGGAGGAGCCCAGGGGATTGATAACAATGTTCATCTCCCAGCTTTTGCTTTGCCCCTCCTCTTCCCCACTCTGACTGCTTTGAGGGTGGGGAGGGGTGGCTCTGAGGGTGGGGGGGGGCCCGGCTCCCTCCCTTCTCCCTCCCTACCCGCCATCAGCTAGCTCTGCTCTCCTGAGACAGTCTTGCACCGGGCCCAGCTGAGGCTACTGGAGACTTGTGCTTCCGGGTGTGTGAATCACCAACCGTTCTAGCTGAAAAGTTAGCCTAGTGGGTGCTCAGCAGAGGTGTGTGATGCCGCAGGACTGCAGGACCCCATGAGAACACCAGGAGCGTGCTCAGGGCACCAGCAAAGTAGAGGTGTACACGTTAGAAAAAGAGCATATATGGACATTTTCAAAAAGCACCAGGAGATGATAAGAAATTGAAATTTGCTTTAAAAAAAATCTGGGTGGGTACATGGGGAAAAATAGAAAGAACATTTTGGAGATCATTGATAAGATCTAATATGAACTGTAGCTCAGATAATAGTGCTGTATCACTGCAAAATATCCCAGTTTTGACAACTGTACTGACTCTGGAAGAGAATGATATATTCTTTTTTTTTTTTTTTTAAAGATTTTATCCATTTATTTGAGACACAGAGAGAGATCACAAGTAGGCAGAGAGGCAGGCAGAGAGAGAGGAGGAAGCAGGCTCCCTGCTGAGCAGAGACCCTGATGCTGGGCTCGATCCCAGGACCCTGAGATCATGACCTGAGCTGAAGGCAGAGGCTTTAACCCACTGAGCCACCCAGGCGCCCCTTAAGATTTTATTTCTTAAGTAATCTCTACCCCAACATGGGGCTCAAACTCATGACCCCAAAATCAAGAGTCCCATGCTCCCTGAACTGAGTCAGCCTGGCCCCCTGAGAATAACCTATTCTTAAGAACTGCCTAGTGGAGTGTTTAGTGATAAGTGGTTTGGAAAAAATTTCATATCTATATGAATATGTATATATACACATGTATACGGACATGTAAACTAAGGGTGTCTCTGGGTAAAGGATATATGGAGTTCTTGTGTTATTCTTGCAATTGTAAAAGTATGTTAAATATATTATAAATATAATATATATTAAATCATGTCAAAATCAAAAAGTAAAAGAAGTCTGGGTGGGAGGAGGGGATGTGGGGAGACACGAAGCAGGAACTGGCTGTAAGTCGATCATTGTCCAGGCTGGGTGATCGGTACATGAGAGTTAGTTTATCATACTATCTGCTTTGTATGTATTTGAACTTGTTCATAATAATTTTAAAAGGTCTTGAAGCATCACAGAAAAATCAAGATTCTCTTGCCATTCCTTATACCTAGTTTACAGTTTAAAATTTGTATGTGGAGTGGTACACCCCATAAATTTTCAGTGTTTATCTTAAAGGAAACAAAAGCTGAAAGAAAGGAAGTTGCTTAGCCACAGTCATGCAGCTAATTAGTTCTAGACTCAAAAGTTTAGCTCATGTCTTCTGGGTCCCAGTCTATGAGTCTTTATACAGGCCCTTAATTAGGGCCTGGTCAATAATTGGGAATTGATGAGTGCATAGAACTTTCTATTTTGTCCTATCAAGATACTTCACTACTTTACTGCTTTACTTTTTGAGAAATTTTTTAAACAAATTGAAAACACGGACATTAATATCACAAACATCCATATGTCCACCACTTTTACTTAGTAAATGTACGTGTTTTTGCTATATATGCTTCAGACCTTGTTTTTTCTTTTTCTTTCTTTTTTTTTTAAAGATTTAATTTATTCATTTGACAGAGAGACACAGCGAGAGAGGAAATACAAGCAGGGGGAGTGGGAGAGGGAGAAGCAGGCTCCCCGCTGAGCAGGAAGCCCGAGATACGGGGCTTGAACCCAGGACCCTGGGATCATGACCTGAGCTGAAGGCAGACGCTTAACCAACAGAGCCACCCAGGCTCCCCAAGATCTTTTTTTTTTAATCATGGAAATAACACACTAAAGGTCATTGAAATCCCTCTGTATTCTACCCCAGTCCCATCTCCCTCCCTCCCTAGGGACAATTTGACTTGTAGCCTTTATAGTCCATGAAAGCATAATTTTCAAAAAAGTTAAAACTGGGCGCCTGGGTGGCTCAGTGGGTTAAAGCCGCTGCCTTCAGCTCAGGTCATGATCCCAGGGTGCTGGGATTGAGGCCCGCATCGGGCTCTCTGCTCAGTGGGGAGCCTGCTTCCTCCTCTCTCCTCTCTCTCTGCCTGCCTCTCTGCCTACTTGTAATCTATCTATGTCAAATGAATAAATAAAAAAATCTTTAAAAAAAAGAAAAGTTAAAACTGTGACTCATACAAATATAGAAGACACACGTATCAAAGACTTTATCCAACTTATCAATGAGAAAAACGATAAGATATTAAGGTCAGTTCAAAGAGCTTTTGAGGGGATGGGAATTTATAAGCAATAAACTTAATAAAAATAATTAATTTAAAGGAAATAGAAAATTAATTTAAAAGGAAGTTAGGAGAAGACTGCTATATTAGATACTCAAGTGATTCTTGTCCTATATGGCAATAAACTATGAACTTGGGGTTATTTTTCATATTGTTTGCATTTCTACCAGACAAAAATCTGTAAGTTAATATGTAACTTCTTTAAGTTTGGAACTATTAATTAGCAGTAACCATGAGACAAACCAGGTACATTTTCCTAAATAAATCCTCGGGTGGGCCTGCTACACAATACCCCACCGTAATATCGAAAGGACATGCCACTCACTTTTCCCCATTATTTCCAAGTTTTGGATAATTTTTCTTAGCAGATCTATATTTCTATATTTTCCTGCAGCTATGAATCTATAAATAATAATAGTAGTTATTTATTGGTCATTGGTTTGTGCCAAGCACTGTTTGGGTTGGTGTTTTTTTTTTTTTTTTTGAGAGAGCGGGCACAAGGGAGTGTGCACTTGCAAGATGGGGGCGGGGCAGAAGGAGAGGAGAGAGAGAAGCTTAAGCAGGCTCCACACCCAGTGCAGAGCTCAGCTCACAGCCCTGAGGTCATCAAATCAAGAGTGGGATGCTTAACTGACTGAGCCACCCAGGCATTGCTGTGCCAACCACTCTTTCAAGGGTTTTACCTGTACTAAGTCCTTTGTCCCTCAAAATCAATTTTAGGTACTGTTATTATTCTCATTTCACAGATGAAGCAACTGAGGCACAGAAGTTAAGTAAATTTCCTATGTATGCAGAGTTAGCAAGTGGCAGAGCTGTGACTCAGGCTGTCTGGAGTCATCCTGGACACAATTTTACAATTTGCTGTTTTACCTTCAATATCATGTTTTGGAGAACTCCGCAGGGTGATCTATCATCATAGTTCATTCCTTTTGACTATAGTTTTACTGTTTACTGTTCCAGTGTATTACTATACAGCAGGAAATTTATCTGTTCCTGCTCTGCGGAACATCTAAGTCGTTCCCAGAGCTTCATTATTATAGTGTGCCATGAATATTTTTGGATATGTCTCTTCATGCATGTGTGTGAGGTTCTTTCTAAGTTAATTACCTTGAAATGAAATTTCTCTACTTTGGAAGGAGCAGATGGGTCCTTCCGTGATCTTGCCATAGCTTCTAAATGACCCCAAGATAGGCACAGATGGAGCTCCCAGGAAACCGGGAACCTTTCCCCTTTTTCAAAGAGGGAGGGACAGTGACAGAGACACAAAGGCAGAGACAGAGCAGGGATCTGTATCGAAAGCGCCTGAGTCTGACTGGGGAGAAATAATTTATTTGACCCTCTAAAAGGAGCCAGACCTCCTTCATACCCATTAGGACAACTATTATAAAAAGGCCACTGGGATGCTTGGGTGATTCAGTCCATTAAGCATCTATCTTCGGCTCAGGTCATGAGCCCAGGGTCCTGAGATCCAGTCCCACATTGGGCTCCCCACTCAGCAGGGAGTCTGCTTTTTCCTCTGACTCTCCCCTCATCATGCTCTTTCTCTCTCTCACTCTAGAGGTTAGAATTTCCACATGAATTTCAAGGAGGGCATAGTTCATCCCATAACACAGGGACTCAAAGAGATGCTGGTGTCCCAAGGCTCCTAGCAGTCTTACTCATAATAACGAGAAGGTGGAAACAATCCAAGTGCCCACCAACACATGGATGGATAAATAAAATGTGGCAGCTACGTACAGTGGAATATTATTCATCCAGAAAAATGAATGAAATTCTGAGACAAGGTACAATGTGAATGAACCTTGAAAACTTCATGCTGAATGAAGTAAGCCAGACAAAAAAGAGCAGATATTGTGTGATCCCACTTATATGAGGTACTGAGAATAGGCAGATCCACAGAGAGAGTGAGTAGAAAATAGGTTGCCGTGGGACTGTGGGGGGGAGGAGGGGATGGTAGCTGTTGTTTCAGGAGTACAGAATTTCTGTTTGGGATGATGAAGAAGTTCTGGAAATGGACAGTAGTGATCGCTGCACAAAATTCTGAATGTACTTGATGCCACTGAATTATGCACGTAAAAATGGTTAAAATGGTAAATTCTACGTTCTGTGTATTTTACCACAATAAAAAAAGGAGGTGGAAGGGTAATCACATCTGACTTGCTAGAGAGATAATAATGTGTTGTTTGTGAAAACACCTGCTGGGTCGCATAGAAGATGCTCAGTAAATGTCAGTTGCTACTTGTTTCTTCCTCTTCTTCTCCTTCATGTCTTTTATCACCTTCTACGTCTCCTTCTGATTTGTGTTAATTTCTTTTTTTTTAAAGATTTTATTTATTTATTTGACACAGAGAGAGAAATTACAAGTAGGCAGAGAGGCAGGCAGAGAGACAGGCAGAGAGACAGGGAGAGGAGGAAGCAGGCTCCCCGCCGAGCAGAGAGCCCGATGTGGGCCTCGATCCCAGGACCCTGGGATCATGACCTGAGCTGAAGGCAGCGACTTTAACCCACTGAGCCACCCAGGCGCCCTGATTTGTGTTAATCTCTAAGTTCAGGATCTGTATGGACTGAATTGTGTGCCTCCCCCCAATCATATGTTGAAGCCCTAATCCCCAGTGCGGCTGTAGCTGGAGACAGTGTCTCTAGGGAAGTAATTAAAGTTAAATGGCGTCATGAGGGTGGGGCCCTAATCTGCCAGGACTGGCGTTCTTATAAGAAGAGAAAGAGACACCAGAGATCTCTATCTCCTTGCGCACACAGAGAAGAGGCTGTCCACAAGACAGGAAGAGAATTCAAACCAGAAACCAAGCCTAAAGGCACCTTGATCTTAGACATCTAGCCTCCACAGCTGTGAGAAAATAAATGTTGTTTAAACCACTGAGTCTGTGCCATCTTGTTATGGCATTCCTACTAGACTAACACAGAGTCTGGGGATATGGTTTTAGGGCTAAGTTTCCACTCCCCAGTTAGGCATTGCTTTCCAACCAGGTGTCATTTCTAACCCCAGCAGGTGGTTACCTTTCTCGGCTTGGGCTTTTTCACTCTGCTTCACTGGGTGAGTATTTAGAAAGTTCAGATTTATCTTAGTGTTAGCCTGAGGAGAACAAGAATTAGAAGGAAAACCTGTTATAAAAACAAATTACCTTGTGGGTTTCTGAGACAAATATGAGTTATGTTTAGAATGTCTGTGCAACTGCTCTCTCCCCATGGATACCGATAACCAAGTGCTGGCTGTAAATGACACATATACAAATATAGAAATGGAGGTGCATATGTGGATTGAGTAGATTGTTCAAATAGCACAAGCTGATAGAAGCCAATTTACGGGGAAGTGAGAGTGGGTAGGAGAGAACAAATTAGAAAGAGTATGGCTCCTCCAATTAAACAGGTTAAGACAATCTGGCTTTTACAAATTGTATGACCTTAGGGGTGCCTGGTTGGCTCAGTGGGTCGAGTGTCTGCCTCTTGGTTTCAGCTCAGGTCATGATCTCAGGGTCATGGATGGGATCAAGCCCTGTATCGGGCTCCACACTCGGTACGAAGTCCACTTGAGATTCTCTCCTCTCCTTCTGCCCCTCTCTCCCGCTCCTGCTCTCTCTCTCTCTCAAATAAAATAAATAAATAAAATCTTTTAAAAAAGTCAGGCAAATTGTGTGACCTTAGTAAAGCCAGCTAACCTGAATTTTTCCCTTTGCAAAATGGGAGTAAAGTACTTATTTCAAAGTGTGATTGTAGAGCTTCACAGGAGGCAATGTTTTCAAAGCATGGATAAACTCTAATTGACTTCCTTTTCTAATTTGGAATAGAATTAATCAAGCAGATGTTTTCTTAGAGACTGATAGAATGTAAAATAGAAGAGAGGAAAGACTGATATTTACCAAGGGATAAAGAAAGCAGAAAGAATAAGGACATGTGAGGGGTGGGTAAATTTAGTGGAAGGTGAGGAGAGAATAGGGCTTAATTCTTAATAGAGGCTTAAAAACAGCATCTGCCGAATAAGTAGCATTATTAGATGAGTATATTAGATTTGTCCAGCTACCAGCTACAAAAGACTCAAGGAAGGTGCCTTGGATATTTATTCCTTATTAGGAATATTTATTAGGATATTTATTCCTTATTTAATAATAAATTTGGTGGTAGACTTTTTTTTAAAAAGTTTTATTTATTAAAGTAATCTCCACACCTCATGTGGGGCTTGAACACACAACCCCAAGATCAAGAGTCTCTGGCTATTCTGACTGAGTCAGCCAGGCACCGCAGTGGTAGACTTCCTTTTTTTTTTTTTTAAGATTTATTTATTTAATTGAGGGAGAGAGAGAGAGCATGAGCTTGGGGAGGGGCAGAAGCAGCCTCCTCACTGAGCAGGGAGCCTGATGCAGGGATGCAGGGCTCGATCCCAGGACCCTGAGATCATGACCTGAGCTGAAGTCAGATGCTTAACTGACTGAGCCACGCAGATGCCTCTGATGTCTGTATTTAAACTGCTTTCTTGAAGAAGGAAAAATGAGAGCTTTCTCTTATCCCACCTTGAACATCATCTCTCTCCATTAGATGTTCAAAACCTACTTACATATGAATGCCTACTGTTCATTCATTCATGCATGTGTATAGGCATTCATTTATTTATTAATTCATTTAATAGATATCACTTGAATTTAATAGCTATCAATTGAATATGTAGCATGTGCAAGGAACCATACATGGTTCCTTGGTCTTAGGGATGTCCTTTGTCTTACACAGCTAAAGGAAGGAGAATGGATACCTGATGGGAGCTAAATACAGAGGACTCTAGAAACTCACCAAATTAATACGTGCAATTTCATGACCTTGAAGATTCAGCAGAGATAAAATTTGCAATTTTGCTGAGATATGAATTCAAACCACCTGCATGGTCTTTCTGGTGTTTGGAGGAGTCACTTTCCTAGTGAGTGAATTTAGCTGAGTCCCAACATTTGCATTCAGACTGCCTTTGTTGAATATATACTTTATAAAGAAATTGTATGCTACAGTGACATTTCTAAGATTGGGGATTGAGTGAATTTTCAGAACTGTCACTCAATAATAAAAAAGTCAAGTTTAGTACCATATTTTCTAAAAGTTAGTCATGACTTTTGCTAACTTTNTATAAAGAAATTGTATGCTACAGTGACATTTCTAAGATTGGGGATTGAGTGAATTTTCAGAAATGTCACTCAATAATAAAAAAGTCAAGCTTAGTACCATATTTTCTAAAAGTTAGTCATGACTTTTGCTAACTTTAACATGCAACTTGTAATATTTACTTAATATTTAAAAAATACAACTCATGGCATGCCTGGGTGGTTCAGTCGGTTAGGCATCTGCCTTTAGATCAGGTCATGACCCTGGGTCCTGGGATCAATCCCTTGCTCAGCGGGGATCCTACTTCTCCCTCTCCGTATGCTGCTCCCCCTGCTTGTGCTCTCTTGATCTCTCTGTCAAATAAATAAATAAACTCTTTTTAAAAAATTAAAAAATAAAAAGACAACTCACTTAAAAATGAACAAAATCTAGTCTTACCTTAAGAAAACAATGTCCCTAACAAGACAGTTGTATTTTTAATTTATATTAGAAGAAAAATATAACTCTTAAACTTGTTAACTTGTGTTTCATCTAAAATCCAGTGATCCACGCAAACATGGCCTTGGAAATCGCTTAAACCAGGTTTAAATTCTGGTTCTGATATATTTATTAGTGGGGTATCCTTGGATAAATTACATAGTGTCTGTGACTGCCAGTTTCCCCATTGGTAAAGTGGGACTGAAAAATCCCTGTTTCACAAGGAATGCTGAGAGAACCAAATGAGATACAGCATATATAGTATTTAGATTAGCATAGTCCCTGGTACATAGTAACCTTCTGGTTAATGATAGTTTATATCAACTATGGATGGCAATTTAGATTCACTAATTGCTGAATATCTTTGTCTTCCTGGAAACAAAGACAGAAAGTGTAAACTATTTGATTCCATCCTAGTAGAATATATTTGGGGGGGGTTGCTAAATACAGGCATCTCCAAGGAGATGTCAGAAATCCATTAAACTTTCAGAGGATTGGTAAATGGTGATTGGAATGAAGAAGAAAACGGTGAATCTGAGGTAGAATTGAAACAAGGTAACGCATCCTCTCTTGAGCAGCCAATGGGAAGGACAGCCTGGGGGAAGTGCTGTCCAGTCACGAGGGTGCTGAAATGACTTCATGACGCAAGCCTGCAAGTTGCAAGTAACTGTGTCTGAACACGTCTCTGATTTTTAACCATCATATCTCAGGTACGCCTACTCTTCTTCACCTTTCTCACAGTCTGTCACCTCAACCTTCCACCTACATCTACCATTCTCACTCAAGGCTCCACATCCCACCACGTCTTCTTTTCCAGCTGGCTGAATGCTGACCTTCCTGCAAATAATGCTCACTGCTGCCAACACAGGCTTCATTTCTAGGATGATGCTGAGTGTGGGAAGTAGCTGGAATGAGTCTTTGAGGGCTGATGACTCCTCAACACTTTTTCCTTCAGTCATAAATAGCCCCCAGTGTTAATGCGACTGGATCGCAGCCTCAAAGACTGGAGATGCTGAGGATGACACCTTTCAGAAACATGGTTATAGCTGCTTCTTTTTCTCTGCTAAACCCTTCAGCTTATCTCCTATGTCTCTTGGCCTGGACTGCTCCTGTGCTTCATCCAGTCAGACCTTTGTATGCAATACCTTGCTCTAATTCCTGCCTTCTTCTTGTTTTTTAGCTTATGATAGTCTTCTTTCTTCTGCAATCAAGATTTATCTTTCCCATATTTCAATGTCCAATGTCAACTTCTCCTCCTCCAGATCACCCTAACTGAAAGCAATAGTCCTGTACTCTGAAATCCTACAGCATTTTTGCCTTGGGTATGCCACTTAATCCTTGGTTATAAACTGCCTTAAGTTCATTTTGAAAATTGCTAAAACATGTGGCAGTTTGTCTCTCCGGCCAAACTTTAGTCATCAGAGGGCAGGAACCAATATGTTTGCATGTTCTGTATTCCATGTAGTTCTAGACACCATAGCAGGATACACAGTGGTGCTCAATAAATGTTTATTTATTGAATAATAGAAGGAAATGACTTTGGGGGAGGTGAAAGGTACAAATACGGAAAGTTGACTAATAGCCTTTCAGGAAGGACATAGGAGCAGAGAATCTAATAGGTTGTTACTTTCCACCTGAATAGGCCCAAAAAAGATACTTGGGGACTGGGCATGGGAAGAATGGATGGAATTGGGGTGGAGCAGTTTACAACATGATTTACAGGTAAAGACTCAGGTGTACCTAAGCCTAAAATTTTAGAGTTTCATGGAATTCAATCTAATCTGATTAAACTGTCATAGAAATGTAGAGTGACCAAGTTTGAAGGAACTCAGGGGTCACTTCAAAAGGCATTGGCTGATGCATGATTTACCTTTTCAACATCTTCACCAGGTAGGCATCAAACCTCTGCTCAGACACCTCTAGTACTACCTCTAGTACCTCTAGCACTGGGGATTTCACTAGCTATAGAGACAATATATTCAATGGAATGGAATTCCAGTTTAGCTCAGTTCAACAATTTAAAAAATTTGAGAACTATATATATATACAAGGACTGTGGTAGGTACTCCTGCTGGGAAGGAACAGATGACCCATGGCTCTGCATTTCTGTGGACCCTATGGAGTCGTGGGACGTTTTCCACAACCTTTTGTAAGGAACATCTCTATTTTTTCTACCTTCTCTTGTCCTTTCCTGTATGGTTAATTCTTTTCCACAACTTTCTTTTCCAACTTCCCTCTCCCCCATACCTTTTATATCTTCAACATGATTTAGGCTTTCTAGGAGGTTTCAAATCCTGGGGTAGCTTCCTGGAAATACTGAGGGCAAAGAGAATGACTACTGTCTATGCTAACAATGTTTTTAAAAACTATAAGAAACCTTAAAGGTTATGTATCCAACTCTGTCATGTTGGGCCAGAGTGGAAAAATGCTTCGTCTCTGATCAAATAGATAGTGAAGTGAACGAGATTAGCAGTCAATCATTTTTCAGAGTAGATCCCAGGGGGAATATTCCCAGTGACCAACACTCAAGTATGTAAAATGAAAGGACAGCAAGAATTTGAGCTGGCATGGATGTCACATTTACATATATTTGCATACACCCACACCAACTCCCTGCAATCTCTTCTCAGTTATTTCTCAAGTGAGAATGTATCATTGCTTCCCTTGTTTGTCATTTTTAACTTTTCATTTCTCTATTCCTCTTCACCCACTCACAGTCTTTGGCCCGGATCTCCTGCAGCATGCAAGGAAAAAAAACCATATTCACAGATCATTAAAATTAAACTTCAGACACCTGGGTTTCTCTGACCATCTGGTTCCTCCTAGAACAGCCACTTCCCAAAGATGGGGATCTTGGCCTCAATTACCCATCCAGTGCCCAGAAAAGGGGGATGCTTAGCAAGAAAAGCCCAGGTTGGAAAGGCTGATGGTTATAGTCAGAGCCATGCAGAGATGATTGAGATACATAGTCTGACAGGGATTTTAATGCAAGACTGTATATTCCTTGAGAGTAGGAACTTTCTTATTTATCACCTGATTTCCAGAACTTAGGTAAGGGTGTAAAACCCAAATACTCATTAGTTATCTACTGAACGAATAACCTACATAGAATATAATAATATTTGATGTTTTTGGAGACTTTATAGCCACCCTCTTACTTGATCTCCACTACAGGTTTCTAAAGTGAGCATCTATTGGGAAAATGCTATATGAAGTCCCAAATGCTAAACCAGTGTGACATTATTTTTGGCACTGTTAATGGATTAATCAGTTTTTAGAACACATATTTCCAGCCCTAGATTAGGTGCCTGGGGCTCAGAGTTACAAAATTTGTCCTCAAGAACCATTAGAGAAGAGGGACACATAAATAAACTCTCAACAAGGACATCTGAATGCAGCACGGAGGAATACAATTTGAGTCAGTTTAGACAAAAGAGGGGAATTTATCATAAGATTGTAGAGGTATCTCATGGCTTTGAGATACCTCTAGCTCCAGTTCTCTGAGGGCATTCCTTTTAAGAGGTGGGGGTTCATTTCCCCCACCCCCCCTCCCCAGAGCATGAGCTGGACCCACTCCCAACAAATGGACTACCAAAGAATGATGTGTGGCCTCTGAGGCTTATTGTCTTAGTTCTGAAGGTGAGAGGCTGAGGTCAAGGAGTCAGAAGTCTTGTTTCCTTCTGAGGGCTTTGAGGAAAAAGCTGTTCCATGCCTCCTGCCTAGGTGCTTGTGGTTTGCTGACAAGCTTTTGGTATTCACCCTGGTCTGTCTTCATCTTGACACAGTGTTTTCCTTTACAGATATCTGTTTTGTGCCCAAAGTCCCCGTTTGATAAGGACACCAGTCACATTGGACGAAGGCCCAACCTAACGACCTCATTTGAATGTGATTACCTCTCTCCAACCAGGGGCACTTTCTGAAGGTCTTGGGGGTTAGGACTTCAATATGTGAATTTTGGGAGGACACAACTGAACCCATAGCAATATCATAAAAGGCCTTGTGGCTTTCTCCCTGCTCTCTCTCTTGGGTCACTCACTCTGGGGGAATCCAGCTGCCCTGCCTCGAAAACACTCAAGAGGACCTATAGTAAGGTTCACAAGGCAGGTAACTGAGGCCTCTGACTAAAGCTGTGTGAATAAGTTACCTCGAAAGCACATCTTCCAGCCCCAGTGGAGCCTTGAGATGACTGTGGCGCTCTCTGACATCTTTCCCCTCCCCTCTCCCTTTTTTGAGGTATAACCAACAATTAAAAACTGTATGTATTTAAGGTGCGCAACTTAATGATTTGATATACTGGTACATTGTGAGATCATTATCACAAGCTAATTAACATAATCATCACCTCACACAGTCACCATCTTTTTTGTGCGTGTGGTGAGAACATTTAGGATCTACTCTCTTCGCAAATTCCAAGGATACAAGACAGTATTAGCTGTAGTCACCACACTGTACATTCGATCTCCAGAACTTATTCATCTTGCTTAACTGGAGCTCTGTGCTCCTTGACCAACATCTCCTATCTCCTCCTCCTCTCAGCCCTTGGTAAACACCATTCCATTCTGCTTTTCCGATTCTGATTTTTTAGGTTACACATGTAAGTGAAATCACATAGTATAGTATTTGTCTTTCTATGTCTGCCTTATTTCACTTACTTAACATAATGTCCTCTAGTTTCATCCATGTTGTTGCAAATGGCAAGATTTACCTTTTCTGAAAGGGCTGAATCATATTCCATTGTGTGTGTGTACAACTATATCTATCTATCTATCATCTATCATGTCTATCACATCTTCTTTATCCATTCATCGGATGACAACATTCAGGCGGTTTCCATATTTTGGTTATTGCAATAATGCTGCAGCAAACATGCGAGTACAGATATCTCTTTGAGATCCTGATTTCACTTCCTTTGGATAAATACCCAGAAGTAGGATTGCTGGCTCAGACAGTAGCTCTATTTTTAATTTTTTGAGGAACCTCCATACTGTTTTCCACAGTGGCTGAACCAATTCCCACCAGCAGTGCACCAGGGTTCTGGCTGACATCTTGTCTACAATCTCATGAAAGACACTGAGCGGAATCATTCAGCTCAGCTGCTCCTGAATTCCTGGCCTGCAGAAATTGTGCGATAATGAATGTTTGTTGTTGTAAGCTGCTAACTTTTGGAGTAATTTGTTATGCAGCAATAATGAGCTAATACAGACCCCACAGGAAAGGAGAAGGCAAAAACCAGAGTCTAGAAAGTAGACAGAACTTTCTGCCTCTGGCTACCCCACTTACTGGCTTTCTCCAGTACTTCATCCATAGAGAGAAGCACGGTAACCCCTTAGCTCCTGAGTTTACCTACTTCAGTTCCAGTAACACAGAAACCCTAATTCCAAATTTCTGAGTGAGAGAGTGTGGAGTTTAATTTGTGTCAGCTGTGGCAGTGGATAGGTTTGGGGGAAATTCAAGTTATGTGGGGCTTGAAGATTGTATCATTGTGGGGAGGCTCATTAAGGAAAAGAACACTAGTTTACATACAAAAAGTGATTATGTGAAAGGAAGGAGAAAATAAATCACATGAAATTAAAAATGTTCTAAAGCTGAAAAATATCAAAACGCTACAAAATTTAAAAATTGCATGATATTTGGGGGTCCCTGGGTGGCTCCGTTGGTGAAGCATCGGCCTTTGGCTCAGGTCACGATCTCAGGGTCCTGGGATAGAGTGCCACATCGAGCTCCTTGCTCAGCGGGGAGCCTGCTTCTCCCTCTCCCTCCGCCTGCCACTCCTCTTGCTTATGTGTGCACACACTCTCTCTCTGTCAAATAAATAAATAAAATCTTTCAGAAAAATTGCATGATATTTGTGTTTAACTCTGAGGGCTGGAAGAGGTTTCCATAGGCTATGTGCTCTGTACATGTCCAACCCATGTGTGTCTGAGTGCCGTAGGCCACACGAATGCAGTGATCTGAATTCTGGCTTTGTGTTTTCATGCATGATGCAAGGTGAGTTGGTCCAGTGGGTGATGGCAGTGCCCTGGAAGTCATTCTCCACTTGGATGACTACCCTTACTTATCTATAGATGAAACTATTTATAAGCCATATAGATATATGCGGTAAACAGAAGTATATTCCATCTCAACTGCCCCTTAGCTGGATCTCACATTGCCTACTACCTCTTTAAAGCTGCAAGAGGGAAAACATGAAGAGGGGCAGACCAAGGTGGAAAGATACAGTGGTTTTAAGCCAATTGTGGCTAAAATAACTTGTAAAATTTTACAAAAAGCATCTGACCTTGTGAAAACATAGCTATGGAGTTCCTAGAGGCTTGGAAGGGTCCGGGTAAGTGAGGAGCCCTGGAGCCTTGGTTGGTCACCTTCATGGAAAAATTGCTTCTGGGCAGAGTCTTGGAGAACAAAAGGACAGCTGGAGACTTGACCTGAACCTGGTGGGTGAGGTGGGCGTTCCCTGAGAAACAAACAAGCAAACGCGATGATGATATGTAATTATAGTATACGGTGAGGAGGGATTTGGACAGGCTTCGAGAGCATGGAAGTGGAGGGGGGGATTGACTCAAGCTTGCAGACCAAACCTCAGGGAAGGCTTGCATGGAGAATGACATCTGGGGTGAATTAAAAGGGCGAGTGGGAGAATGTTCTGGGCAGGTGGGTGGCATATGTAAATAGGGGAGGTGTGAGGGACCATGGCTGACAGCAAATGCTTTAGTGATGTTGAGTAAAGGGTGTGAGGATGGACTTGCCGAGAAGCCCAAATCAACCCAGGCCAGGTCATGAGGGGCTTTGCATGCCAGTCTGTGCTCATCAGACTATATCCTGAAGGGGATGGGGCCTCAGGGAATGGAGCAGAGAATTCAGTCAATCAGATTTGCACTAGTACACCAGCCTGGCACTTTTAGTCACTATGGGTGACTTAGTGGTTTAAGAGAAAAATGTGTCCAATTCACTGATCGAGTAAGCTTTTATTGGGCGATGCACGAACTGGGCAGCATGTACTCCAGCAGATAGAAAGGAGCCCTGAAGAGCTGTACAAGGCGAGAGATGTTCATAGATCAACATGAGCAGGAACAAGGAAGAAGTAGTGGGCACTTGCCGACTGGTCAGAGCAGGGTTACTTTCTGTAAATGGAGAAAAGGGAAGTCATGGAGGCAGGTGAGGTAATTCGTGTTGACTGGGCATGTGCTGATTGGTTGACCTTGGCCTTCCTTTTCCGGCAGAGCCGACCATAGACGCTTAACCTGGTTTTGGTTCGCTAACATGGGCTTAGCATGAGCAACTCCATCTTAGGCCCTCATGCAGTTACTTTAGCAGTGGAAAGAGGGACTCCTTCCAATCTCATATATAGACATGTACTGGGAGAAAATTGCAAAATAATTCAAAAGGTATGACTGAGCTCAAATGTAAGGAAAGGAAATCTGGAAGAGCCAGAACGATGAGTCTCTGTGAAAAGCCGGAAAAGTGAGTGGAGCTTACACAGTGGTTCTGAGGGGAAGGAGACTGGATCAGGTCTTCACAGTGGAGGTCTGGAGCTGCAAAGGCCACAGTGGGGGGCGGGTCTCAGCTGCAGGTCGGGCAGATAGAACGCTGGAACCAACTTCAGCAGCTGTAAGTCTGGCTGTCGCCCAGG
The DNA here is from genome assembly GCA_002007465.1 of Ailurus styani. NCBI lineage: Eukaryota > Metazoa > Chordata > Mammalia > Carnivora > Ailuridae > Ailurus > Ailurus styani. The sequence goes on along the minus strand of LNAC01000293.1, from coordinate 1,449,504 downwards.
CCTCTGTGGATAAAGGGTAAGGACATTGGAAACAGCAGATAAGAGGTCATTCCTCCCTGAGCTTCAGACGTGGAGGCCTCTCAGACACCCCATGGCCCCCAGGCTCTGGGCTGTGTTTGCCAGCAAGTTCATATACGTATGTGCAGACCTCCTACTACGTGCCAGCTCTCCTGTACTAGAGACTTAGAGTTCTTTATTTATTCATTTTTTGTTTGTTTTAAAGCTGCTGCGTGATTTTCCGGGAACATTTCCAGTGAGAAAAAAATTTGGAAAATTTTGGAATTTCTTCCCCTTCGCTGGTCACGGCCTCAGCATTTTTCTGTCTTTTTCCATCCAAATCCTTGCAGGGTCTTTGATCCAGGCCAAGTTGATTTCAGGATGCACATGTGGGCAGAAGAAACGGAGGATCCCACCCATAAAGAGAGACTACGAATCTCTATCAAGGGTCCCAATCCTAGGCCTGGTGCCTTGTCTAGGAATTTGTCCCCAGGGCTTGGGAATGTATGACTCGAAGTGAGGTGGTCAGTGAAACTGAGGTCATTATCTGTCCACCAGGAAGCAGATCTGAGTGAAAGGTGAGCGAATAGATGATGACACACAAGGCAGGGGTCACAGGGCCTTGTGGAGCTGGATTCTCGAGTTAAGCAAGTGGTGAGCAAATTGGGCTGCCTGGAAAGAAGCAGGGCGTGTGAGGCCTGCATGGACGTGGACACAGCCGACTCCAGGATGATAAGTCTACCTGTAGGGTGGAGTCAGGCTAATTTAAAGCCTGAAGATTTATAACCTTCTTCCTGACAAGGGAGTGCAATGTCTGAGATCCAAGTCTATGAAAAGGGCTCTCCCTGAGGCAGCCGCCTGGCAAGGCAAGGCTCATTTTCCTCAGGATCCTCTTTACTTTCTAACCTATAGCTTGTGTATTAAAAAAACAAAAAACAAAAAACAAAAAAACCCAAATGGAATCACTTGCTCACAGAACAGCAAACCAAGACTTAATGGCAGGATATGACCTTTAACCTTATCGGTCTGGAAAGACAGACCCCCTACTTCCCCCCAAAGTCTCCCCCCATGTCTGCCTATAAAAGCCTCCATTTTGTATAACTCCTTGGATGGGGTGGTGCCAATTCATGAATTATTGAATGAAACCAATTAGAGCTTCAAAAGAAAAAAAGTTGAACTTTTAGAAAGAGAGAGTAGAAAGGTAGTTACCAGGGCCTGGGGGGGTTGGCAGGGGGGACATCAGGGAGATGTGAGTCAAAGGGTGTAACGCGTGCTGTGAGAAGGTGAGTCCTGGAACATAACGCACAGCATTATGACTACAGCCAACAATACCGTGTTATATACCTGAAGGTTGCTAAGAGACCAGATCTTAAATGTTCTCACTGCAAACAAGAAATGATAATTGGGTGATGCGGAGGTGTTAGCTAATGCCACAGCAGTAATCATATTGCAATGTGTAAATATATCAAATCAACACATTGCTCATCTTAAACTTACACAGTGTTATGTGTCAGTTATGTCTTAATTTAAAAGGCCTTATTAAAAAAAAAAACCAAACCCAAGTATCTTCTTGGAGACGATGGCCTCACGGTGTAGCTAAGGTCTTGGCCTCTGGAAGCCCCTTGGTGCTGGCAGAAGGGCAGGGGTGAACCTCGTCCTTTTGGTCCCACACTGTGCAATATGGCGGCTGAGAGCCACACGAGGCTGTTGAACACGTGAGACGTGGCTGGTCCACACTGAGATACGTGGTAAGTGGAAGGTACACTTCGGGTGTTGAAGACTCAGTATGAAATATAGAATGTGAATTATCTCATTGCTAATTTAAAACTATTGATTGCATGTTTAAGTGCATTTTTGAGATATTGGGTTAAGTAAAACGTATTACTGAAATTTGTTTCACTAGTTTCTTTTGGAAAAAAACAAAAGTTCACGGGGTGCCTGGCTGGCTCAGTTGGAGGAGTTTGCAACGCTCAGATCTCAGGGGTTGTGAGTTCAAGCCCTGAGTTAGATGTAGAGATTACTAAACACCACCGACAGCAAAAACTAAACTTAAAAAAAGTTCAACTGAGTAAATGTGAACGTCTATTAAGTGATTCATGAATGGGGCTGCAGCCCATGTAGCAAGCGAGGGGAGCTCGGAGGAGCTTTTTTTTTTTTTAAAAAGGAAGGTTTTTATAGGAAGGAGGGCAGGATACGGAAGTTGGGGGCGGGGAAGATTGTTTCAGGCGAGGTCACCTTCCCTTAGGGGGAAGTGCAATCACACAGACGACCTTATCTTCCCTTGGGGGCTGGAGAAGGCCCCGTCACAGATTATCTCCCTGGTGCTGACCAGAAAACCCCCCACCGGCCCATTAAGACTCATATTTCCAGTGGAGTTTGGAACCACAGTTAGGTTAGGGAGTGAGCCCTGGTTTGGGGATTTGGCCTAAGTGACCCCATTTGGGGCCCGAGGTTTTCTTTTTGACACTTTCAATTTTTTACAAAAGTCACTGGTTCTGGGAACTTGGTTCCTTCTCGGTGATCATTTCTTACTCCTTCTCGCCCCCTGGGGTGAAAGGAGCAGCAGTAGAGCTTTGGTGGAACTGAGGCCTGAGGGATAATCTCCAGGAGCTTGGGGCAGAGAGGGGAGGAGGAGGACTGAGGTCTCCACCCCGTTCCAGGCAAGCAAGGGAGGGGAGCTAGCCAGGCCGGTGAGGTCAGGTCTCAACCCGGCGGATTCTGCCCTGCCCCGGGGACATTTGCTGTGTCTGGAGACATACTTGGTTCACAAAACTGGGAGTCGGGGGTGCTGTGCTAGGGACAGGCCACCCCCCACCCCACCCCCAAGCAAAGAATTATCCAGCCCCAAATGTTAATGGTGTCCAGGCTGAGAGATCCCGGCCTGCACCTAGGACAGGGGTCAGGACATCCTTGGACAGGGGTCCGGAGGGAGACTGGGGATGTTGACTCAGCAGAGGAATCCGTTCGACCCTCTGCCATTTTGGCTCCTTCTAGATNCCCGGCCCCCCCCCCCCCCCCCCCGGAAATCCTGAGCCTGCCTGAACTCATCCTGGCGGGGAGACAAGGAGCTCGCCTTCGGAGGTGTGACTCACCCTGCTTGAGCCCCAGGTGGAGACTGCTCCCAGCCCCCCCTGGTTGGCTGCCCAGCCTTACCGGCCTCTTTTCTTCCTGTCCCCAGTGCCCTGGGTGAGTGGTTCTGGAGCTCAGTAGAAGCTCCTGGTCAGACCAGGTCTACCACAACTGCTGGGCAGCTGTCAGCCCCTGAGGAGGAAGCTGGTTGAAGCTGATAGAGCTTTCTCAGAGGGAATAAAAACTGACCCGCCTCCAGATTTCTTGAGGACAGCCCTGTCTCCAGGTGTGCAGGGGGTGGGGGGGGAAGAGCCCCTGGTGGATCCTGTAACTTTCCAGGCGGATTTCCTTGAACTCCCCACTCGCTGCCCTCAGGGAGTGTACTGTCTGGCCGGGGGTGGAAAGCCTGCACACTTAGATTGATTATAAAGGGCTTTAAAGAGAACTCCGTGGGAGCAGAGGTTTCCAAGGGGGAGATGCCTGCCCATGATTCAGTCTCAAGTGTACCTCTGAGAAGAGCTATAATTTGCAGAGCATCTGTTATGTGTCAGGGACTGTGCTGGGCACGTTGCTGCCGCCTCCTGTGTAAGTCCGGCCGTTAGTAGGGGTCTAGCATCTCTCTGTACCCGCACCAGGCCAGGGGCTGGGCGACTGGGACACGAGGTTAAAAATAAATAAATAAATAAATAAAGAAGAAGCGCGCCTGGGTGGCTCAGCGGGTTAAGCCTCTGCCTTCGGCTGAGGTCATGATCTCAGGGTCCTGGGATCTAGGCCCGCATGGGGCTCTCTGCTCAGTGGGGAGCCTGCTTCCTCCTCTCTCTCTGCCTGCCTCTCTGCCTCCTTGTGATCTCTCTCTCTCTCTGTCAAATAAATAAATAAAACCTTAAAAAAAAAAAAAAAAAGAAAAGACAATGTACTCCAGAGACTCCTGTCTCACGGGGAAGAACACCTGTTTCCCGCCATGGTCTCCTGGCTTTAGAAAAGAAACGTGTCCCCCCTTCCACATCTTCAGATCCCCATTTTTCCTAGGCTGCTGAATGGGGCTTCCTGCTTGAAACTGAATGTTCCTTTCTTTTCTTTTCTTTTCTTTTCTTTTCTTCTTTTCTTTCCATTCAGCACTCAATCTTTGATTTCTGATAGTTTCCCCATTTTTTTCTTTAACAAAGGCAAACCACAGTGCAGAAGAAGGAAGGATAAATTCTCTCTGTATGAGTCAGAGGTTTTCCAGAAGAGATCATGTTTGGCGGGGGGGACTAGAATGATAAGGAAGGGATTTGTCCCGGCTGACGCAGGGATGGGCAGCGCATTCCAGGCACCCGAGAAGCCGTGAGCAAAGGAAGAGCGAGGCCAAAATGCATCACCTGCCCAGGCCAGGTCACTGTTGTGGCCACAGGGCAGATGTCTGGGGGGAAGTGTGGGGTGCCCCCAGGAAAGTTCGGTTGGGACAAGCTTGTATGACAACACGGAGGAGTTGAGAATCTCCCCCCTGGGCCAAGGGTTGGAAACTCAAATGCCTGCAAGAGATACGCAGATACCTTGTGTGAATGAAAGGTAGGCTTTATTCTTCCTACATGGAGATACTATTTTGGGGGAGGGGGAAGCTCATATTACATCTATATGGACTTAAACAAAATTTTAAAAATTAATTTATTTTTATTTATTTTTATTTTTGACATGTTTCACATCCCAGTGATACACGTTCTCCTCATGCATTCAAAGAGTATCGGCTGAGCGTCTCCTGTGTGCCGGGCATTGTTCTGGGCGCTGCCTTTCTGCCTCGAAACGGGCCACGTGTGGGTCCCTGTTTTCTCCTCTCACTTTTACCAGAGAGATGAACGTGGTCAGTTTTCTGAACTCGTAGCAAAAACTCAGGGTGTGATATGAAGGCAACACCTTAAAAAGAATGGTGGGGGAGCCGAGGGTGCAGGAGGGGCAAGGAGTGGAGAACCTTGGACTCGGTGCCCGGCAGTCACGGTTAGGTTGAGGACAAGGCTGGGGAGAGTGCCCAATTGCTGTTTTCCTTCCCAGAGAAACTGGAAATCTGGATTTCTGAAATGTGATCTCATCAACGCTCTTTATGTTCACTAAAAAATTCAAACTTACGATGCCGTGTGCACACAACGTGTTGGCAGGATGTGCGGGAGGTTGTAGGCGAGCCGTCATTTGCCACCATCCTCTGGCCCAGGCAGTTGGCGATGAGGGAGGCACGGCCAAGACTGCTGGATGCACAGCCAGTATTCATTCACCCCTTCCTTAAAAACAGCACTGCAAGACAGTCAAGGTGGCACAGGGCCCAGCGAATAGCTGTATGTCCTAGCCTCCCTTGCAGACATGTGACTCCCGTGTGACTAAGTTCCGGCCAGCGAGAGGCAAATGGCTAAGACCGGCTGTTATGGAAAGGCTACCCAAAGGGAATAGGTAGTTGGCAATTTCCACCATTCCTCCAACATTCTTCCTTCAACCCGGAACTGACGGCTGGAGCTTCAGCAGTGGTGCTGGGCTAAGAGGCAGCCTTGAATATAGAAGCTGTATCGTCTGGTTGGGCTGTCATGACAAAATACCACAGACTGGGTAATTATTACTTTTTTTCCTCACAGTTCTGGAGGCTGGAAGTCTAAGATCAAGGCGTTGGTAGGTTTGGTTTCTTCGGAGGCCTCTCTCCTTGTCTTGAAGATGACCAGCATCTTGCTGTGTCCTCACATGGTCTTTCCTCTGGGCAAGTGCATCTCTGGTGTCTTTGTGCATCCAGATTTCCTCTTATTATAAAGACATCAGTCAGATTGTATTAGTGCCCACCTTAGTGGGCTCATTTTTAATTGGATCATCTTTTTTTTTTTTAAAGATTTTATTTGACAGAAACCACAAGTAGGCAGAGAGGCAAGCAGAGAGAGAGGAGGGAGCAGGCTCCCTGCTGAGCAGAGAGCCCGATGCGGGGCTCGATCCCAGGACCCTGAGACCATGACCTGAGCCGAAGGCAGAGGCTTTAACCCACTGAGCCACCCAGGCGCCCGGATCATCTTTTTAAAAAGATTTATTTATTTACTGTAGAGAGTGGGGAGGGAGATAGTCGGGGGAGAGGCAGAGGGAGAGAATACTCAAGCAGACTCCCTGCTCAGTGCAGAGCTGGATGCGGGGCTTGATCTCAAGATCCATGAGGTCATGACCTGGGTTGAAACCAAGAGTGGGTTGCTCAACAGACTGAGCCACCCAGGCACCCCTAATTTAATCATCTTTTAAAAGCTCTGTCTCCAAATACAGGCATATTCTGAGGTATTAAGGGTTAAAGTTTGAACGTGTCAATTTTGAGGGGACACAGGTTAGGCCATAACAGAGATTATGCACCGAAGGTGCTGGGACAGAAAGATAGAATTCACCCGCATCCCCACTGCCTTCATGGACCCTCCATACTGGTAAGAAGCATTTCCAGCTTTTTTTTTTTAAATACAATTCCACTTCAATTCAGGATGCATGGACTTTTCTCTGGTCCCTTCATCAGCCTGAAAAATCTCCTTGTTTCCAGTCTAGTCCTAGCTTAAACATAACTGCTCTTTGGAAACTTCTCTGACTCCTCCAGACAGACTTCATCATAAGGAACTGTAAGGGTTTAAACTATTATGGTCAGTTCTCTGTCGCTATCAGAGGGAGGCAATTCCAGAGGGCTCCCTGGAAGAGGAGGGATTTAGCCCAGTGTGTGTTTTCCAAAGGTCTGAGGCAGAGGAGGGGCATTTGGAGGCAAGGGAGACCCTACCGAAAGAAACTAAACAGGAAAGACAGGAAGAAGGCAATCTGGAGCCACAAAGATCAAGAACTTCCATGTTTTCTGAAATGAAGTTGAGAAGTATGTTCTGGGGATTCCACCATGAATCCCCAGGGCACCTGGGTTCTCTGCTCTGTGCGGTTTTATGGTGGCCTTGTGGGACTTGGAGCTAGCCAGTTCACCCCTCAGATTTATTATTAATATTTTGGTTATCTGTAAAATGGGGGTAATGACACCTGGCTTATCTGTTTTATAACATTTGGTGAAGATCAAATAAAAGAATGAATGAGAAAAGGTTTCGAAAAATATAAATTACCCAGATCAGTGCTTCTAAAGCCATTTATTTACGTTCTTTGTGATATTTTGCCTTGTGTATCACCTGTATTGTGATTTGTAAACATTGGACCATTCTAAGCCATTTTTTATTNGAGCCCGATGTGGGCCTCGATCCCAGGACCCTGGGATCATGACCTGAGCCGAAGGCAGCGGCTTTAACCCACTGAGCCACCCAGGCGCCCAAAACACAGTTTTTATCAGAATAAAATAAATAGTGACATAATACATAAAAATGAAAGTAGCATAACATTAAATGCTAACTAGTTACTGTTAAGTGCTAAGACTAGCTCTCTGCATTAAAAAGGGAGACTGATAAAAAAAAGAAGAGGGGACTGGATTAGGGAAGGTCAAACTTATACCAAGTAGTGACTTCTGCCTTGACATAGTCACAAGAGTTAAGGAGAAAAGGAAGAACTTTCTGGTGATTCACTTAAATGCTATTTAATGTCAGAGCTACATGATATGATCTCACTCTTAAAAAATACTGATGTATAAAAATACTTGGTCTTGGGGCACCTGGGTGGCTCAGTTGTTGGGCGGCTGCCTTCGGCTCAGGTCATGATCCCAGGGTCCTGGAGTCGAGCCCTGCATGGGCTCTCTGCTCAGCAGGAAGCCTGCTTTTCCCTTTCCCATTCCCCCTGCTTGTGTTCCCTCTCTCGCTGTCTCTCTAAGTCGAATAAATAAATAAAATCTTAAAAAAAAATACTTGGTTTTATGAAGAGGTTTTTCCTATGGAAGAAAGGAAGACAAGTGTTTGAATAATTGTAAGCTTCTTGTACGATCCTGGGAACCCTACAGTAACCAGTTGAGATGGGTGTGTGTCCTGTTTTCACTTGGGAAAACTGAGGGTCAGGAGTTAGGTACCTTGACATGACATTACAGAAATGCCAAGAGACAGAGTCATTCTGAGGTAGCATGAACTCAGATGTGCCAAGCCCCTTCCATACCATTGTATAATTCCATGAGCCGGTCCTTCCTTACGATGTGTGCATTTAGGAAAAACTCTGCCCGTTGTCTGTCTGTGAGATGTGGTCATCAGAAAGGGGCAATGTAGTGTATTGGTTGAGAATATTGCCACCAGGAGCCAGACTATTTAGTTTCAAAGTCTGGCTCTTATTAGCTGTGTGGCCTTGGGCCAGTTACTCTGCCTCTCTGTGCCTCAGATTCCCAGAGATAGTCGCAGTATCCATTTCATATGGTTGTTGTGAAGATTAAATGAGTTGATATGTGTAAAGCTTTTAAAATAGTGCTGGGGGGGCAGCGCCTGGCTGGCTCAGTCAGGAGAACATGTAATTTCGGGGAGCTTGATTATGAAGGGCTTGAGTTCGAGCCCCATGTTGGATGTAGAGATTACTCAAAATAAATAAATAAATAAATAAATAAATAAATAAATAAATAAATAAATAAATAAATAAAATCGTGCTGGCATGTATTTCATTCTAAGTGTTAATATGATCTGTGCTTTCTTTCGTGGCTTCCGTGCTAGGGTGTGGGATAGAATGTTCCGGACTCAGGAAGGCAGCTTGCCAAAGGCATCTCTTCTATAAGCAGCCTCAACCTCTTTCTTCCTCAGGCTGTAGATCAGAGGGTTCAGCGTGGGGATGGCTGCAGAGGAGAAGACAGAGAGGACCTTGTCCCATTATGCTGTAGCATGTGAGAGCTCCGCTGAGCATATAGGACCTGGATGAGGCCGGAGGCGAGGCAGGCGGGGGTGCGCTGGGGTGCACAGGTGGAGAGCCTCTCGCTCTGAGCCTCAAGGGAACACAGCCTGTGGATGGTCCCTGGGGTGGACGTGTAGGAGAGCAGGGTGACGCTGTTGGAAGACAAGACAGATAATCAGGGCGGAAGTTGTGAAAGTGACGTGAGTCTATCTCTGCAATACTGCAGGTGGGTCCGAGCACAGGCTCCCGGGAAGTGGCTGGAAGCGTTCACTGAAACTGGCGGATGTGAGCTCCTTCAGGGTCTAATGCGGCTTCCCCAGCTGCTGTTTCCTGTGATTTTCAGAATAGCCTGGGACACGTGCTTGATGGGTGTGTGCATGTGTGTGTATATATGTATTTGCTATAGATGCACAATAATGGGCTTATACCATAACTGCTTTATTCACTTAACAGTATTGACATTGCTCCACCACAAAAAACAAAACAAAACCAAAAAACAATCCCCCCAAAACCCAACCCATAATTCTTCCCCCTCCACAAAATAGCATTATTGTCTTTGTAAAAATCGTGCTAGTTATAAACAATTTTGGCAGTACAGAAAAGAATTAAGAAGAGGCGCCTGTGTGGCTCAGTGGGTTAAGCCTCTGGCTTCGGTTCAGGTCATGATCTCAGGGTCCTGGGATCGAGTCCCACATTGGGCTCCCTGCTTGGCAGGGAGCCTGCTTCCCCCTCTCTCTCTGCCTGCCTCTCAGCCTACTTGTGATCTCTCTTTCTCTCTGTCAAATAAATAAACAAAATCTTAAAAGAAAAGAAAAGAAAAGAATTAAGAAGACAGTAAAATCTGAAAACGATAGTCAGCTGGGGTCCCACCACCACCACAGAAAATGGGAACGGGTGGACATCTTACTAGAAACCCTAAATGCACCCATGACTATGACCATCCGCAGACACACCCGTACTGCGCAAGCTCTTCTGTCATCTACCCCCTCCCCAGCACTCCCCCACAGCAAGCACGAAGTGATAACCTACGTCATCAGTCTGACGGCTGCGTCTTATTTTGTCGTTGTATGTTCTGTACGTGCCACCCTTTACTTAACGGGCCCCCTTGGTTGACAATAAGCTCTTTCCAACTCTTCCCTGTTCTAAGCAATCTCTGACCAATGCCTCCGGGGATGGGGCCCCCGAGGGCCATGTCCAGGGAGCACGGGGTACAGACAGACTGCTTTTCCTACCCCAGGAAGGAAGATTCTGGCGCACACCTCGGGGAGCCTGGCCCCTTGGGCTTCCACAGTCCCAGGGGCAATCACCATGCAAAGCAAAGCGCCTTGTTAGGCAAATGACTTGTTTGGGTAAAAGAAATTCAGTCCCTAGACGCTGATCTGGCAGAATCTCAGTCGATGAGGGACTGGATGGCCCATGTTTCCTGTAGGGAAGATGGGGTTTGTTTCCTTGGGGGAGACCTGCTGAATCTGCTCTATGGACGTGATAGCGCTTTGTCCCCTGGCCTCCGCACTGCACCCCAGCCTGCACAGCTGTCTGACGCATCTTCCTCGCAAGTGACCCCCCTCCCCGCTCGGGTCTCTGCGGTGAATGCGCTTCGGCCTCCATGGGCGTAACCGCGTGGATGCTGCTATGTGCCTGGGGGTCCGCGCCCGTCCCTGCACCTCCTGATCTTCTTTCCTCTGCTGTGACGCTGGCCAAGGGCAAGGCAGAGGGGCTTCCCTTAGCCGGAGTCCTGCAGTGACAAGGAGCAGACTCATCATGGACTCATGATGAACATGAACAGGAGTGAGAAATAAACGTCTATTCTTTTTTTTTTTTTTAAGATTTTATCTATTTATTTGAGAGAGAGAAGGAGGACAACGTGAGCAGGGGGAGGAGCAGAGGGAGAGAGAATCTCAAGCAGACTCCCCACAGAGCGTGGAGCCCGACAAGGGACTTGATCTCACAACCCTGAGAACGGATCTGAGCTGAAAGCAAGAGTCGCACGTTTAACCGACTGAGCCACCCAGGCGCCCCCATAAACGTCTCATCGAAGCTGTTGAGATTTGGGTGTGACTTGTTAATACAGCGGCCTCCGCGGCCTGATGTATTCTTCAAGGGCAAAGTTTTTTCTTGGCTCTGGCCCCAGCTCTAGCTCATCTGCCCTCAGATCATCCACACCTCTCAGGTGGGGCTCCTTCCTACCTCATCGGGGAGCAGCTCCTTCACCTTCACTGAGCCGGCACCTCGCTAGTGGACCCGAGGAAACAAACAAAAATTTTTATTTTTACTGTTTTTGACTTTTATTAAATTTTAAAAGTTGAGATATAATTGATATGTAACAGTTGATGAGTTTCACGTGTCCGGCATAATGATTCGATAATTGTATATATTGCGAAATGATCACCGCAGTCTCTGGTTAACAGCCATTGCACACGCAGCAGCAGTTGTTTGTCTTGTGATGAGAACTTTGAAGATCTTCTGTCTTAGCAGCTTGCATTTTTATTTATTTTTTTAAGCTTTTATTTATTTATTAGAGAGAGAGTCAGGCAGAGGGAGAGGGACAAGCAGGCTCCTGCTGAGCAGAGAGCTGGACACACGTGGGGCTCCATCCCAGGACCCTGGGATCATGACCTGAGTCGAAGGCAGACACTTAATCATCTGAGCCCCCCAGGCACCCTATTAGCAACTTTCAAATAGGCACACGACATTGTTAACTATAGTCACTATGCTGTATATTACATCCCCAGGACTTATTTATGGGAATTTATTTATTTCTTTTAATATGAGGAGTTTCCAGTGTGAGTGGCAGGTTCCATCTGACTCCGTTCTTGCCAACCTGATTGATCGGCGATATGTTGCAACGAAAGAAAGTCCTGGACTAAATTCAAACTTACTAGTTCTGCCAAACAAACGTACTGGTTAGTAAGTGAGCAGTCCTCTGGAACCAGTCCCATCCTCTGTCCTCAGGTCTGCTGACCAGCAAATTCTTCATGAAGTGAAATATCGATGATCCTGCGCCCGTTGTATCAGCGGGCAGAATCCTCCAGGAAGTGAAGAGATAGCAAACCAAAGGGCCCTGCGTTCTAATTACGTGGTGGGAAACGGGAAAGACAGTGACGTGCTCTGAGTTCTGGGTGCTTGCTTGCCTATGGCACTGTGTTAAGGGCTGTGCTGAGTAATGCAGGTCCGTAGTCCTAGCTGAGATGTTCTTGAGGAATATCCCGACTGGGAAAGCTCCATAAAGGCTATGTCAGGAGCCAAATGGATGTCTTTTCTTGTCTTTGCATCTTTTTTTGATCAAGGGTGGAAATACATTAATGGGGCCAAGTACAAGAGTTCCGGAAAGCCAGAGTTGAAAGGACTCTTGGGGAACATCGGGCTCAACATATTTGGGAAGAGGCCCAGAGGGGAAGGTGCTTGCTAAAAGTTATACACAGCCCATGAACTCTGGGTGGGGCTGGAGACCTGGTCTCTCTGAATAAAAAAGATTTCCTCAAGTTACCCAACGATGTGATAGTGATGTACTGCTGTTCCCAGTCCTGTTCCCAGGATGACCTGGATCCTTTCGGAAGAATGCTGATTATTCATTAACCATCAAGGGCACAGATCGACTATGTACACTTGGCAATGGGCTCTTTTTCAGCTGAAATGATTTCCCTCTTGACTGTGTCTGTTCCCTCAGCGTGGTGGGTGGGAGGCACACTTGGCATGATAGCCCTGTCATCATGTCACCGATGGAGAAAGTGAGGCGAAGATCTGTTTCCAGGGGAACAGAAGAGCACCCCATAGTGCTGTTTTAAAATAGTAAGTTGAACCTGAGAATGGAAATCATCTATGTCTACAATGGATTTACTATAGGGACTGAGAGCAGTGACTTTGGACAGCAACATGACCTAACTAATTGTTCCAGGAAATTCAGCCAAGGAAGATATGGCCATAAACCAAGAAATAACTTCACTGTTTGCTTCATGAAATTCCTGCAAACCAATTTATCTAAACAAATAGTTTGCAAAAAAAAAAAAAAAAAAAAAAAAACCCCAAAAGGAAGGGGGTTCCTGTGTGGCTCAGATGGTTAAGTATCTGACTGTGGCTCAGGTCGTGATCCCAGGGTCCTGGGATGGAGCCCTGCATGGGGCTCCCTGCTCAGCAGGGAGCCTGCTTGGCCCTCTGCCGCTGCAGCTCCCCCTGCTTGTGCTCTACGGCTCTGTCTATCACTCTGTCAAAAAAATAAAATCTTAAAAAAAGAAAATAGTTTGTTCTTCTGGGCAAACAGCTCTCCTATTAGGAGAGTAGATTACTCACCCAGGGAAAGAATCTTCTCAACAAACAATGGTTTACTTCTCGAGATTTGTTTTCAGGCCCTGTCTTCCCTGTGCCTGCCATTTCTAAACTATTATGTCACAAACTTTGTCCAGTCCTAATGTGCTCCCTAATTTGTAAAGATCCACTTTAGGGGCACCTGACTGGTTCGGTGGGAAGAGCATGTGACTCTTGATCTCAGGGTCACGAGTTCAAGCCCAGGGTTGGGATCCATGCTGGGTTTGGAGTCTACTTAAAACAAACAAACAGAAAAACTTAAACAAAAAAAAAATTTCACCTTAAACCACTTGGGTCTGGACTCCTAAACTCTGTAAATATCTTCCACTGATTTCCTCCTTTTGAGACACTAAGATTCTGTGTACTTTCTTACTATAGTAGGTCTCATAAACTTAGCTTTGAGCAACAGGTGTTTGGTGATCTTTTGAAGAGTTATCAGTGGACAATCTATCAGTGTATTCTTTACCCAGGGTTACTGTTCTTGGAGAGCATTTTGCTTCTTTTTTCTATTGTTTTCATCTCCCCTCCCCTCCCCTTCCCTTCCCTCATTTTTTGAAGTCTTTTTGCTTCCTGTTTTGGCTCCTTGATAATCGGGAAGAAAAGTAGAGTCACATAGGCTTTCGGAGGCTACCTTGTCAGCGTACACAGGTTCACTTGTACTACCAAGAGGGTTCAGATCTCATGTGAAAGTCAGGACCGGAAGACATCTTACATAGATCATATTTTCTAAGTACTTCTTTTTGCACAAGGAATAATTGGGATTCTGGGGCAAGAGACCCTTCTCTGATTTGGAGGAGAGATTCTAAAGTTAGGTACTTGAAACAACATCCCTCCTTCTCCAAGCCCCCAGTTTTTGATGAATCAATGAATCACTCAGTCCACTCTTGAAGTCAGCCTGACCATAGAAGAAAAAGTGCCTTCATTCTTTGTTGTGACTCACAGAGAAGACTCCACGCTGGCATGTAGATGGAACCCAGGAAGGGGTGGAGGCAGAGGTAACTGGCTTAGGGAATTGGGACTTTCTTTGGTGGCAAGAGGGCTGGGACCAAAGCAGGGGCACCAAGGGTCCTTTCATGTCCTAATTCTTTCCACCTTTTCTTTTTTATTCTTTTTTTATTCTTTTTTTCTTTTTTCTCCCATGCCTTTTTTTCTGTTCCAAGTTGTTTTTCAGGTGCTCAGTAGGAACTAATAACTCCTGGTAGGAGTCAAGACTATGAAATTTTTGGAAACCTAGGCCCTGGTGGGAAATACAGGAGCAGCATCTCAGAATTTTTGGAAGCAGTAGACATGTAAACTTGTTGCATAATTTCCTGCAAATATCCAAATGGTTTTAGATGCTAGAGTAGAGCCTAGTCTTTGAAATCAGCTGGACTTGGGTCTATGAATTATGACCTGTGTTTGACCTTAGAACTCTTGGACTCTGAGTTTCCTCATATGTGAAATAAACATAATCTACTCACAGATTTGTCCTGAGGGTCAAATGCAGGACTGTGTGTGATGTGTCCCAGAATGCCTGGGACATCACATATATTCAGTGGATGTTAGCTATTAATTATCATTATTGAGAAAATGCCTTCTTCGGCCCTTTTAGAGTAATGACAACCGGTGATCTTTCCATCATCTGCTGCCCCAAAGCCTAAAATCCAAAGAGGAAGGGGTGAAATATGTATGAATAAATATGCTTTTATTCCTACATCCTGATTAGGTACCCAGCACTGTGCCGGGCTCCGTGGGGATGAAGTGAAGTATGAGTTCTGGGCTCCTGCTTCTGTGAGCCTACGGTTCAGTTGGGGAGGCGAGTGATGGTGGGGAGCAGAGTCTGTGGGAATGTACCTGTGGGGACGATTCTGGACAGTCCCAGTGACAAATGTGCTAGTGTGTGGACTGGTGAGTCGACAGGTGCTGGAAAAGTGGACTGAAGTCTCTCAAGGGTTGCCTTTGGCCACTGTCTCTTATCTGGGACTAGAGATGTGGAAGAGAGGTCAATGTCAATGTCTGGTGCCAGGCTATGAGAGGAGGGGTCTTCCAAGTCCAGACAAATTTTGTGCATAAGCAGAAGTCTGGAGGGATCTGGACACACCCCTTTCCTCTGAGTCCGGCTCCTCACAAGCTAGGTTTGACTTCCCGCTGGCCTTAAGGACAAGAAATCCAATATCCGTCTTGCCCTCCGGGTACCACCTGTTGGTCTAACTTCATGCCTGACCCTGATTTCACTCACGATGCTGCTTTACTTATTTTGAGCATGTTTTGAAATCTTATCCTTCTCTCCTGGTATTTGAGCCTTGGCTCTTCCTTGATTTGGAGCCAGCATTCTGTTTACCATGATCTGATAGCTTGGCCTGGCTCTGACCTGCCCCAGGAGGTCAAGTCCATCCGGAGGGTCTGGCTGAGCACGGTGTGAATCCCATGGTGCCACCGAAGAGGGAGAAGCTGGGAATTGGGGCTTCAGGGAAGGCCTCCCTCAGAAGGTGACAAGGATGCCCGTGATGGGGGAGGGGGTGAGCAGAAGGAAGGGATAGAATGGCCCCCGCCTGGGCAATGGCAGCCCAGGTAAGCAGGTGGCTGGGCAGAGGCGCAGAGGTCACAGAAGTCATGATGAATGATGCTTGGGCCACAGAGGAGCAAAAAGAGGCTGGCATTTGGGGGACCCCCTCCCTGATACCAGCAGCCAATGCCCCTCTCATGCCCAGAGTGGATGATGCCAGGGGAAGTGGAGAAACCATGTCAAATGAACACTGTACTTCGTGCTGGTTTTTTTTTTTTTTTGTCATTCAAGTATTTAAGCTTCACACAACTTCCTTGTTTACAAATGATGCCAGATTGTATGTTGTAAAAGCCGATTTAGACATCAGTCCTGTCTGATTTGAGAACCCATTCACTTCTGTTTCATCTTAGGTTCTCACGAATCTACAAATCTCTGGCCTAGTATTGCTGGTTCACAGGGAAAGAGAAGGAAATTTGGGAGCGTGGCCAAGTGGTCTAGGCCTAGTTTTGTTACCCTGTAGGTCTGGGCTGAGTCTGGGGCGCTGTGATGGCTCAGTGATCGTCAGGCCTGCGGAAAAGGGGATCGGGCCGTGGTGTGGCCGGAGAGGGGCTGGGACAGGCCTGACAGCTCGCTGTACTTCTCTCCTCTCCGAGAACTGTGGTTCTTCGCGGGTGGACCTGCCAGCCTCATTGTTCCGTGATTTCTGACGTCACTAAACTCTCACCCCTGCATAGAAATGATCAGGGAGATAAAATAATAAAATAACACAGGTCGTAGAAATGATTCAGCGTAAGGACGACTAATTACAACAGCTAAGACGTGTTGAACGCCAATTAAGGACCTGAAGGTGTACTCAGTGCCTTATAGACGTTAAATCTTTAATCCTTATGAGGTAATTAATATTGACATACTCATTTTTCAGACAGAGAGACCAAGGTCACACAGCTTTGTGTGCTGGAGCCGGGATCCAGGCCAGGTTGGGCTGGCTCCAAATTCCATGCTCTGAACCTCCAGGATGGACAGCCTCCCTCAGGAAAGTGACGGTGACACAAGACTGCACAGGCCTGGAGAACAAGCCTGACGGAGCCGCTAGAAAACCCCACAAGGTTTGGGGACTAAAAAATAATTCAAGGACAATCCATTAGGGGTTATTTCAGTTTTTTTTTTTTTAAAGATTTTATTTATTTATTTGAGAGAGAGAGAAAGCAAGAGACAGCATGAATTGGGGGGGGAGCAGAGGGAGAAGCAAACCCCCTGCCGAGTGGGGAGCCCCCCAGGCAGGGCTGGATCCCAGGACCCCAGGATCGTAACCTGATCCAAAGGCGGACCTTTACCTGACTGAGCCACCCAGGCACCCTGGGACTCAGTTTCTTTATCTTAAAAATGGGGCTATCGTAGTTTATGCCTCATGAGGGCAGATGGGAGGATTTTATGAGATGAAAATAAAATTCCTGACATAGGACAGGTATTTGATAAACTCACTGTCATGAAGGCAGGACTTCAAGCGAGGATCTGGCTAACATTCCAGTCCTCCCCAGTCGGGGAGACAAGGGTGAAGAGCGGTCCCTCTGAGGGTCACACCTGCGGTGGGCACCACCTCTAACACTGTCTTTATATTGGCAGAGAGCTCGGTTGAACGTCGGTACTGCCCTCAGCTTGCCCTGGAAACAAGCCAGCACACACATGTGGCATGTGCCCCTGAACCCCTGCCCCCCACTAGTATGGCTTTATTACTTTCCTGAGGCGTTAGTCACGCTGGGGCCCTGTGATCCGACGTGCACGGAGCACAGAAGATGCGCCCCAGGAAGAAACATAAAGGACAAGCTGCAGAGTTTACCATGAAACCAATATTGGGTTGAAGAAGGTAAGGCTGAGAAATTGGGGCTTTTAGGAAAACGGCTGGCAAGATCCTTCCAACCCATGCTGCCTATAAAGTGAAGGCATCTTCAGTCTCCTTGATACGTGGAAACGACTGGAACTATGAGGAAGAAGGGGAAAGCTGCTCCACTTATCCCTGACATGGGTTCTTTCGCCTTTTCCACTCTTGTGAGCCACTGTCAGCCCCATGGCGGATGGGCAATCATGAGCTGGGCCTCTGATCGCAGGTGGATGGAGAGCATTTAGCTACGTGTGGGCTGGGTTTAACCATGAATTGTGATGGCTACACCACACCAACTGAAAAGTCCCATGGACAGAAAAAGGCGCTGGGGAGGGTCTCCCCAGGGAGCCCCGTGGCGAGGACATCAGTGCCAGGGCAGCCAGGGGTACCCACGCTTGAGCACAATGTCTGCACAACGTCAGATGGAAATCCTAGGAAGATTGGAAAGATCTCATCCTGCCCAGAGATCCTTTCTCTCATCCTCTTGCCTGCTGAGGCACACTTTACTGCTAAGTTGCCGGCCAGCCCCACTCATATCACTTATTTATAGGTACATTGTGAACTGAGTGATTGGGTTACTTTGATAAAGAATTGCACTTTTGAGGGGCGCCTGGGTGGCTCCATCAGTTGAGCCTCTGACTCTTGATTTCAGCTCAGGTCATGATCTCAGGATCCTGGGATTGAGCCCTGTGTTAAGCTACATGCTCAGTGTGGAGTCTGCTTGAGATGCTCTCTCTCCCTCTCCCTCTGCCCCCTCTCCCAGCTCATGTACATGTGTGTGTGCTCTCTCTCTCAAATAAATAAATAAATCTAAATAAATCTTTTTTAGATTTTTTCTTTCTTTCTTTTCTTTTCTTTCCTTTCTTTTCTTTTCTTTGTGTGTGTGTGTGTGTGTGCAAAATGGTGCTTTATTAAAGCATGGGGACAGGACCCGTGGGCAGAAAGAGCTCCTGCAATGCATAAATCTTAAAAACAAAACAGAATTGCAGTTTTGAGCTTAAAAGCACCAGAGAGTAGGACAGTGAAATGCGCTACTGGGTACAATAATAATATGATGCCCACAGGAAGTCACGCTGTTCAGACCCTGAGGTCATGCTTTAGATGTGTTGTTCATTGGGCAGCATGTCACAGATTCGTGGGCAAAGAATTTTCTGGCTGGTAACAACTCTGGCAAACTAACTTTGGAATCTTAGTCTCTCAAATTATGACAAACATCACGCTTTCCCAACATCTTAGAGAAGAATGGGATTCTAAGATTGACTAGTACCCTTCCATTGAGCGAATTTATCTTTAGAGAGCTTATCTGAACACTGTCCCTGAGCCAGGCTTGCCTCCCATCTAGCTTGGCTTCCTGGGGCTGGTGGAAGATTTCTGTGAGGTCCTGGGGAGGGGAGGGATGAAACTGGGTGTATGACACACTGGGCTTGGGTGGGGACAGTGTTCAGTATCTTGACCTGTGGAGAAGGCAGGGCAGCTTCTTGTTGGCAGGATCCACGAATATTCCGGAGGGTGTCTGTCCGTTTGCCCCTTCTATGTCACCAGTTATCTCTGACCAGCCCCAGCTGGAGGTGGACTGCCTTGGATTCTTTCTCCCAGGGAAGGCCTTGCTCCCTTGCCTCTGGCTCCTTCCATCCTGCGCCAAGTTGTCCCTGTAAGTGATGCCTGGAGAGTTGCCCCACCTGGTGAGTGACAGCACTCAGTGCTGGAGAGCTTGAGTGTTCCACCAGGCGTCCCAGTGTTCGGGCTGCCTCCCAGTGTGGTTCCAGGGTCCCTCCCCCAAGGGCCTCTGAGGTTAATTTAAATGAGTTTGAGAGCCATGGGAACAAGAGGAACATGGAAGAGACTCGAAGTGACTTAACCCCCTTTCCATCTGTAAACTCATAGGCTTTGGCCATCACATCTCTCTTCCACGTGGGATAGGAGGAAGTCCAGCAAGGCTAACTAAATTTCATCGGGGATGGATCCAGTCCCTGCCAACAATAACTGTTTACTCGACGTCCAGTGTTTGCTGGCAATGGTCTGCGGTGGCCTGGTGCCTCGGCTGCCTGTCCAGAACCACAAACTGGTCTTCCTTCCAGCACTTGTGGTGGATCTATCCCCCCTCCCCGACCTTTGGCTTCCCTTCCACTCAGTAAGAAGTTCCGTATCTTCAGGTACTGAGTGGGCTCTGAGTGGTCGTAAGACATAGTGTAATTCAAATGCTCTCGAGAGAGGTTACACTTTGACTTAATCTCCAACCAACATTCCAGTGCCTCCTACTGGGTTCTGTGTCAGATGGGTTTAGTTGAGGGAAGAGGGGAGGAGACATTTGGACAGAGAGGTGTGCATGGGGCCAAAGGGACTGTGTGCCTTGTCTCCTAGCAAATTTCGCCATGTCCTCAGCTGCTCCTGCTCTCTCCTCTCTACCCTGTCTCCCCTCCGTTCCTCATAGGCCACCCTGTAGTCCATTTCTGGGAAGCCTGTTTACTTTGTAGTCTGTGACTGGGTTGTCCAGGAATTGCTGACATTAGGAGCAGAGCATGAGTTTACCAGGACAATGAAGGAGACATTGACACCCCAGTGTCTCTGTTCCTGGGTCCTCTGTGTCTCCTTGGTCCTAAGGGAAATTATCATTCAAAGGAAAAATTTTCTGTTAAGCAAGTGGCTTATTTTCATGAAAAGATTGCAGTCCCTAAGCTCCTGAGTCTGGGATGGAGTGTTGGGATGGGGGTGGGGACAAGCTGGGGCCTGCTGTATTCTTAGTACATGTTGTTAACTTATATGTCTCCTTGACTGGGCTCAGGGATGTCCAGAGAGCTGATAAAACATCACTTCTGGCTGTGTCTGAGCGGAGTTTCCAGATAAGATTAGCATTTGAATTGGTAGACGGAGTAAAGATCATCCTCACTAATGTGAGTGGGCCTCATCCAATCCATTGAGGGTCTCAGTAAAACAAAAGGGCAGAAGAAGGGATAGTTTGCTTTTTTGGCTTGAGTTGGGTCATCCATCTTCTCCTAACCCCAGACATCAGTGGGCTTGGCTTTTGGGCTTTCGACTCTCACCAGGAATGATACAATACCATCAGACCCCAGTTTTCAGACCTTTTGATTTAGACAAAATTACACCACCTGCTTTCCTGGTTCTCTTCCTGCAGATGGCAGATGGTGGGACTTCCCAACCTCCATAATTGCATGAGCCAATTCCTGTAATAAATCTCCTCTTCTATCTATCTATCTATCTATCTATCTATCTATCTATCTATCTATCATCTATCAATCTACCAATCAATCAATCATCTAATCTATCATGTTCTATTGGTTCCATTTCTCTGGAAAGCCCTAACACAGTATGTTAAGAGAAATGACTCCAAACCGTAAATTAAGCTGGGAGATGATACCATCACTAAGCACCGATCAACAGGTTCACCCATGCATTATTCAATTTTCTAAGAATGTGTTGTTTCACTTTGATATTTATGAAGTTACAGGTCAACATGGAGGTCTTGTCTGGAAGAGATGCTGTCGTTTTTTGGTTTCCTGTAGGAAGCAAGCCAAGTCTGCTCAAAGCTCCCCTTTGCCCCTCCCACCAGCCTCTATGATGGTCAGCTTTCGTTTCTCTCTCGTCCCCATTAATACCATCCACATTTCTGGCCCCATGCTTTTCCTCCTCTTTGGATGATGCATAGGCCAAAAGTAAATCAGTAGATTTAGGAATTTGGAGCTAGGGGTAACCAGGAAAAACACAAACCATTTATACCCCCTCCCCTGCTGCCTCACATTCTCCAGACAGGCAGAAATACAGGGATTTTAGTACACAAGCCAATTTTATTTGATTCTCAGAAAGGTACTAAACATCAGTTGACATCTGGATTTCACAATAAATTTCACCTCTTTCTTTCCCTCTTAAGATAGTAAGATTGATTTCTGTTACAATAAGGAAGGGTTTTGTCTAAAGACATAAAGGTAATTCGATCTTGACTGAAAAAAACTCTATGGTCTTTCAGCTTTTTATTTTGCTTAAGTTGGTGATTTATTGAGAAATAATAGCTCATTATTGCTGTAACGCACATTCTGGTCCCTGGCTGGTTACAACAGAGATTTCTGTAGCTGGGGTTCCATTTGGCCCCACAAGTCAATGATCACTGTCTCCTTCTTATACTCAGACACCACAGGGACCATTTCTCCAACATCATGCAGAAGGGCAATATCCCCTATATAACCTTTTAGGTCACTGTGGCATTCAATGCCCCTTTCTATATTTGAGAACTCTCACAGATAGGAGGAAGACAGAATCTGACTCCCGGTCTGGGACCACTGAAAGGAGGTCTCAGGGGATGTAACATATCCATGCTGAAGGTGGTCAATCGACGGATGTACAAGAGGGATGTTGCCAAACAGGAGGATGGTCCTGCCTAGGGCTTGAGCTTCAGGGAATGATGGGAAGGCATAGGAACAGGTAGAGATATGTGGTTAGATGCTGTAGAGGGTGGGGCAGAGGCTAGTGTCTGTGGCTTTGTCTTGCCGAGCAGCGCTGAATGCTCAGGGTGACAATGCTAGCCATAACAATGGGGAACGCTCAGAGGCGATGTTCCCCAAAGGGACAGCCTACACAGACCATTCCTGTGGCTGGTGTTCAGCTGTGTTTGGCCACTCCTGGTTCCTGTCCCAGCTGGGATCCCTAGGCTTCTCTTCTATTTTATGAGCTCCCAGATATCTTTCTAACAAATTCCTTTTCTGCTTAAGTTAAGAACCCTAATGTGTACAGCAGCCTTGACATCTTTATTCCTTAAGCTGTAGACCAGGGGGTTCAGCATGGGGATCACAATGGTGTAGAACACGGAGAGGGTCTTGTTAAAGGCTGAGGCACTTTCTGGGTTGGGTTGGACATATACAAAGAACACAGACCCATAGAAGAGGGAGAGGGCAGTGAGGTGGGAGGCGCAAGTGGAGAAAGCTTTACGCTGGGCCTCCAGGGACCTCATCCTACAGATTGTGACCAGAATGTAGGCATAAGAGACCAAGATGACCGACACTGTGGGGACAGTAACCAAGGCAGAAATGAAGAGCAGGATGACGTTGGCTACTGTGGTGTCTGAGCAGGCCAGTTGGAGTACAGGGGGGATGTCACAGAAGAAGTGATCAATGATGTTGGGACCACAGTAGGGCAAGATGAAGGCATTCCCTGTCTGCAGAGCTGAAATGAACATCCCCACAGCATAGGTGCCCACCACCAGCTGGATGCACAAGTGCTTGGACATGATGGTGTGGTAGAGGAGAGGATGGCAGATGGCCACAAATCGGTCATAGGCCATGATGGCCAAGAGCAGGCACTCCCCTGTGCCGTGGAGGATCATGAGAGCCATCTGGACCACACAGCCCGCAAATGAGATGGACTGGTCCGTGGTGAGGAAGCTGGTCAGCAGCCTAGGGGTGAACACGGAGGAATTGCAGATGTCCAGGAAGGAGAGCACGCTCAGGAGGAAGTACATGGGGGTGTGGAGGGCGGAGCTGGTACGGATCAGGTCTATCATCCCCAGGTTGCCCACCAATGTCACAGCGTAGATCAGCAGGAAGATGCCAAAGAGGAGATATTTTTGGTCGGCCTGGTCTGTGAGGCCCAGCAGGATGAATCTCGTCACCGTGGTGTGATTCTGTCCCAATGTCATTCCACTGGGGTGTTACACACAGGACAACGGCCAAGGGGTAGAGAAACAGGAACGTTAACATTCTCATCAGAGAGATAGCCTTTAACATGTCCTATCACCGAAGAGCCTGTGTATCTCGGAGGGGTAGACTAGTCCCCAAACCCCACTTCAATCCCATTGTGTCACGCCCATGCTGAGGTTCTGAGGGTTCTCTGTCCCCTTTAGGATGACATTAACATTCATCAGCTTCCATACATGTTCCTCCGGTCTATCCTGCTCTCAGTTTGCAATTCTGAACGATTTACTTCTACAAACACTCTGCATTATTGCAAATGCCTATGCCTTTTCAAATTCTATATTTTCGTTGGAACGTTGAGACCAACGTTTGGTCTCTTCAAACCCAGCTTAGAGGTCCATCCCCTCCCTCTCTCCCCTGAATTTCACAGGTACTCCCTCAGTTGAATTCATGGCACTATATTTTAACGTTAAAAAAAAACCAACAACAACAAAAATGCCCCTCTGTCTTTCCTGTTGGACTTTCTTACTCCTGGTGGGAGGAGAGTTACTTCCTATCTCAGGAATTTGTGCTCTGGTATCTATCACAGTGCCGGTGTCAATGAGTAAATATAAATTAATGATCGATTAGATAAGAAAATCTTCCTTATTCGGGTCATGGCAACGGGAAACTTTCAGTTGTTTTGGCCCAAACCTTCTAGCCATTTTTGGCCACTTTTCCCCTCACCCTTCATGGAACCCCTCAGCAAATCCTATTGGCTCTACCTTCAAGATGTGTAGCAACTTCTCACCTCTTCTTTCCCAGACATCCTCATACCTTGCTTGATGAATTGCAATTGCTCTTAGCTGGTGTCCTGCTTCCGTAGTAGGAGGAGCAGGCAAGCTGAGCCTGTCACCACACACAAGAGAAAGGCAGGACGCTCACAATGGCTCTGCGAGGCTGGCCACTGCTCTGCCACTTCCTTTCACCTCTCTGTCCTCTTGTCTGCTCTTTTCCCTCTTGCTTATCCTGCTCCAGCTACTCATGCCTCCCCGCCCCTCTTAGGACACCAGGATTGATTCAGGACCTCGGCATACTGTCCCCCTCCCTCGTCCCGTCCCTCTTGATCCAGGTAGCCTCAGGGCTCCTTCCCTCATTTCCTTTAAGTTCAGGCTCCAATGTCACCTGCGTGTCAAGCCCTCTCTAAGCATTTTATTTACAATGAAGCCCTGTCCTACCCCGGCGCTCACTATCCTTCTCTGTTTCTTTTTTGTCCTCATAGGACTTTTTCTCTTCTAATATGCGACATACACACGACTTATTGCTTTTGCCTACGAGCTCTGTCTTGATGTTAGGATGCCAGAACGGCGGAGCCGGGCATTTTTGTCAGTTTCGCTCATTGCTGCATCTTCAGCGACTGGCACACAGTAGGCTCTCAGTAAACACTTGTGGCATGGGGGAAGGGAAGCTGTAAGGAAGATACAGAGTCTCTTCGAGACAAATCGGACTGCAAAGATGATCGTTACCACGCAGATGGGCGGGTTCGGGATGCGCTTTGCCCAAATCAGGTGGTAAAAATCGGAGAACGATTGCGATAACAAGTGGTTAAGAGAGGAATTGGAGGACAATGGCCCGTGAGACCCAGTGTCTCTGAAAGCTGGGGCCTGGGGCACCTCGTTGTCCAGTTGTACCCACACTCTGCCCTTCTAGCTCTGGAGTTTTGGCCCAAATCCCTGAATCACAGCCCTCATCTTGAATCTGACACCATACATTTTTAACTCTGGTTGCTGTGGAGGCTTTAGGGGGATTCTTTTCAGATGGGTATACGCTTTACAGCCTATATTGACAATTTTGGTAAGATCTCTTTATAAGATGATAAATTTTTGTAACAATTCAGTCATTTAATATGGACTTGAATACATATTTAAATATATCATATTGGATATACTATTTGAGGGGTTGAAACAATTAAGAGTATCTGCTGAATTTGACTTAAAATAAGGAGGATGATTGGCTAAGTTGAATGAGCTGAATTTATGTTTGATTTGACTCTGCTAAAATGCAGAAGAATATATATAGGTTTTGATTTAGTCATTTTCTGGAGTTGTTTAAATGCTCTTTGGAAGGGCTTTGGAAATCAGGAACATTAAATTTGTGATTGTAGTTTAGAAGGTTGAAGAGCATTTAATTAATCATGTTTATAAATAGTGTTTAAATGCTTAGGAGAATTTGCTTCAATGGATTTTGTGTGTGTGTGACTTTGAATTGTTTAAGAGAATTTGACTGTAAACAGTGCTTAAATTACTTGGGGGAAATTTAATCTGTTAGATTTTGAGGCCCAGGGAACATTAACCAAAGATCAAATGTGATTGTTTTAAATTCTAACAAACATTACTAGGTCTAAAATTCAATTGATCATATTTGCAAGTTGCATTTAATGGCCTGAGAAAAACTAAGTTCTGAATTTACAACTTAAAATATTGTCATTAATTGACAAATGGCTTTAGATAATCCTTTCCATGCACAGATCTGGACATCAAAAAAAAAGTCATTGGTGTAACACGACACATTGTGGGAGCTCAAACACTGGTGGGTTTAAATGTATTGAGGGGAGAATCACGAAGGAGCCACAGGACTGGGACCTTTATTCTTGGAGGAGTTGAGTTGGGAGCACAGAGAGGTTCAGGGAACCCTCCCGGGAGATCTCTGCCAGATCTGCGTGTGCTCCCAAGTTATTCTGCACTTTGTGATAAGCCGCTGGGCAAGCAGTGGAGAAAGCTACACACTGGTCTGCTTGGTGCAGTGGACAACTCTTGTCTGGGCTTTTGGGATTCCCGGGAGGACTGAGATGGTCAAAACAGATGTGCTTTGGAGAGAACGAGAAGCTTTTAATGATCCTGAGTGGCCGTGGAGCGAGGAAGACATGTTATGATGGAGGAAACATATTTGTTGGACCTCTGCTCTGGACTCCTCCAGGTCAGGCCCTCCCTTCACCCCAACCTCATTCGAGAACTGAGTAAACTGCTCGAGGTCCCACCAGGATGAACTGACATCTGAACTTAATGACCATCTGGAGACTGTTTAGCAGAGTCCTCTATTCACTTGGGAGGAAGCATAGTTGGGGGAAAGAGAATAAAGAACGCAAGCTGGAGAAATTACTTCATGAGAATCAAGAGATAAAATAGGGTAACCAGAGCAGAGGCGTGATCACTCAGCCCACCAAAGGCAGCATGAGGTTCTCACAGGGAGGCTTTTTAGGTGAAGTCATTGTCAAGTGTCCAGCCACCTGAGGGTAGAAAGGCGACTCAGAGGTGCAGAACGTCTTCCATCCGCAGAGCACTGACATCTGCAGTTCTTGTCTTCAGTGGCAGGTCTCTGGAATCCCACCAGGGAAATCGGGACCCCCAGAGCCTCTGGACTCTGAACACAAAGCTTTTGGAGTTTCCACGTTGGTGGAACATTACCACACGGGTAACACAAGCCAAGGCTAC
Source organism: Ailurus styani (assembly GCA_002007465.1). Taxonomy (NCBI): domain Eukaryota; kingdom Metazoa; phylum Chordata; class Mammalia; order Carnivora; family Ailuridae; genus Ailurus; species Ailurus styani. The sequence goes on along the minus strand of LNAC01000293.1, from coordinate 1,422,909 downwards.
TCTGATGCCTGTTCCAAGAACCAACTCTGCTGGGGCCTCACCAAGAGGATTCTTGAAAGTGTTCGTTGAGTGAATCGATTTCATTGAATTTTCAGGTGGATGGAGGTATAGAAGGAACAAAGGGATTATCTTTGAATTTTAGTTGTTGTGTTTTCGAGTGGCAAATATATTCCAATGGTACAAAATTCAGAAGGGACTGTGTTGAAAATAAGTCCTCGACTGCCTGTTCCCTTCCGAGTCCCCAGCCACTCAGCCATCTGCCTCAGAAGCTACCGGTTTCTTGTGTATTTTTCCACGGTTAGCCACTGTTATATAAGCAATACGTGAACCTATATTTTCTTCTCTCTTTTAAAAGATACAAATGGTAGCAAACCATACACATTGTTCTGTACCTTGTTTCTGTCTTTTTTTTTTTTTTTTTTTAAAGATTTTATTTATTTATTTCACAGCGGGAGAGAGATCACAAGGAGGCAGAGAGGCAGGCAGAGAGAGAGAGGGGGAAGCAGGCTCCCTGCGGAGCAGAGAGCCCGATGTGGGCCTCGATCCCAGGACCCTGAGATCATGACCTGGGCCGAAAGCAGAGGCTTTAACCCACTGAGCCACCCAGGCGCCCTGTTTCTGTCTTTTAATTAACAACTTATTTTGGGGCTCTTTCCAGGACAGTAATTAAAGGCTGCCCATCTTTCCCCACCAAAGGCTGCATTTCAGCAGTTTCCTGCTGAGGGACATTGAAACTGTTGCCACTCTTTTACAATGAGCAACAAAACAGCACCTATCTTAAAGCCATTTCGGGTTAAGGCAATTTGCAATCTAGACCGTGGAGACCCTAATAAAAGATATTTGCATGCACCTCCAACAAGGCTTTCATGCTGGACTTTTCACTGTTTTGGGGGGTGGGGGGGAGAGAAGAAAGCTGGCAGGTTTGCAGAGGGGCTCTGCTTAGCTTTCTCTTGCTTCTTTCTCTTCTCGCTCCCAGTCCGATGGGACAGAGGCTCACCTCTGGTTACTGATCTTTGGCACCTGGTCGCCAGAGTGAGGCTTGCACACCTGCAGCTTCGACATCATGGGTGTTCCTTAGAAATGCCGAATCTGGTTCGCCCCAGACCAACTACCGAACTGGATTTGCATTTTAACTAGTCCTGCAGCTGCCTTCTATTCTAGTTGGAGTTTGAGACCGGCTGAGGGGGCAGCCTCAGTGGATTGAGCTCCTGTGCCAGTTGGATGTTTGGGGAGAGGGACGGAGAGGAGAAGGCTCCTAGTCCCTAACTGTGAAACTCCCTCACAGGGACCGCTGGGTCCAGGCTGATCCTGAAGGCGACCGCACATTTGGCGTGAATGTCTGGAAGTTACTGGGGTGGGCTGAAGGGGGGAGTGTTGTGAAGGCAGGGGACTTGCCGAAGGAGGAAGCCCCTGAGAAGTAGACACTCTCCTTCCAACCCGATGCAAGAACATCAGACAACAACCCTGCTCAAAGCCTCTTCCCAGACACTCCCCTTCCAACCCGATGCAAGAACGTCAGACAACAACCCTGCTCACAGCCTCTTCCCTTGGCCGGGAGGAAAACTCACTATCCTCTGTGTAGGATATTGAAGTTGCTTTTTGAAAAAAGATGTTTTTATGTAAGTGAATGGAAGAGACGTATTGAACTTAATACCCAAGCCCAGGGACAGCCTCACTGAGGGGATCTCAGGAGACAACTTATTGATCCAGAGGCCCAGAGCCCAGGAGTCTGTGCAGACTTTGAATGTCTGGCATTGAGAACTCAGCCGCATGGAACAATGGTGAACGTAAATGGCCTGGAACAGCTGGGGGAGAGGGAGATTCTATACCCCGGTTCCCTCCACCCACCCCCAACCATTGCGAAGCCGCCCAAGAGTTGAACCTTTCATTGCCTCTTGGGGGGATTTCTTCCATCCACTGCTGCCTGCTGGGGCCCGTGCCTTGTTCTGGGGAAGCAGCAAAAAGCATGGGGCTGCATATTGGCCTTATCTGCATTTGAATCCCTTTATCAGCCATGACACGCTCTGTGACCTTGGGCAAGTTATTGAACCTCAAGACAGGATGCAGGGGAAGCCCTTGTTAGCGTGTTTGGCAGAGAGAAAAAAATGCAGTGCTTGTTATGATTTCCAAATGGGGACTTGAGGGGACAGGGAAAGGTGGGAAGGAAAGGAGAAGAGGTGGGGACCGCCAGCGAGCACACTGACCTGTGGAGAAGCAGGGACCATCTCCCTCTGAGCCCAGCTCCCGGAGCCCCCCGGAGTGACGTTCCCTCCCTGTGCCCTTGGCTGCCTCGGACCAGCTCCAGGGGCCCGTGCTCCCAGTCAGTCCTGGCAGACTGTTGGATCTCTTCTCCCTAGGAGGGCATCTGACTGAGCCCTTATCTGGCCTTTCCACCTGGACCTGAGAGAATGACCTCATTTTAGAGGGTCCCCGGGGCTGAGCAGGAAGCCAACGACTGTGGTCCAGGATGCCCAGGGCGTGAAGCCTGGAGACGCAGCTCCTTTGGTATGTGGGGGCGGGACCCCCTGGGGCTCCGGGTGCAGGGCTGACCCTCCCCATTTACCAAGTCTCTTCTCCCCCAGGACCTCTCCTCAAGTTTAATGAGCATGAGGCTCCAGAGGGAAGAATTGCACAGAGAACCACTCAACACAATATCACCTTCCTAGGGGCTTGCGGCAATTAATTTCCCCCTCATTAACAGCAGAGTGGTTGTTCGTGATCTTCTTCCTCTTTCTCATAGGACCCGAGACCCAAGAAGGCTCACTAATTTCTTTTTGATGGCACAGAAAATCACCAGTAATAATAATGACAGCAACTAACATGCATATAGTTTAGCAATAGCTTGCATGTATGTTCTTTTATTTTATCTTCAAGTTGCTGAAAGCACTAAAGAAGATCAAAGATAAAAGATAAAGTCACCCCCTGGGTGTTCTCCACCCGCATTCCCCTTCCTGTGCTCATCCAGGCTGGCCCAGGACCACATTTCACAACTTCAGCGGTACCTCGGGTACCTCGTTCACGCTGCATTCTGGGGGACTGTCACCTCCGGGCCACTCCAGCCACACCGGCTGCCGGTCTCAACTTGGACCTGTCCTTATCCAGGCTTTGGATGCCTCCCTCTGGAGCCAGCCTTTCCTTCTCATACCTGCTGCTCGGGAATCTGTCCCTGCCACCTGAGATATCCCACCTCCCTTTCCCTGTGGATGGTTGTGCCTTCAGTTTTTTGTTTTTTGTTTTTCTATTTGATAGCAGGGACGAGTCATGCCTGAGTGGCTCTGAGATGCGACAGGGCTTGACTTTATCTTGAGGATCAGGTTGAACATCCTTCTGGCAGAGGGACCTGCAATGCATGCTTGCTTATTTAAGAATACTTCTATCATAGGGATGCCTGGGTGGCTCAGTTGGCTAAGCAGCCGCCTTGGGCTCAGATCATGATGGAGCCCCGCATCCGGCTCCTTGCTCAGTGGGGAGTCTGCTTCTCCTTCTACCTGCTGATCCCCCTGCTTGTGCTCTCTCTCTCTCATTAAAAAAAAAAAAAGGCAGAAAACTTCTATCATAGGAGATGAGAAGCTGTCAACTCCATTTCAATTAAAAAACAAAGACCAAAACAGAAACCAACCCTGCCAACACCCTTGATTTTGGACTTCTGGTGTCCAGAACCATGAGAATATACATTTCTGTTGTTGAAGCCAAAAAATAAAAAATAAAAGAAAAAAGAAAAATGAAAAAAAAAAAAAGAGAAGAGAAACTAAGTATAGAGCCGGGGAGCTTGTGAGAAGCAAAGTGGAGAATATGTATGATGAATATTCATGGGAACGCATGCAAGGACGGGGAAGCAGCACATAGTTGGGAGGCCCAGGAGACAGTTCCGCGAGGCGCTCGGCATTCATGAGATCTGAAGTCAGCACGCTGGGCTCCTGCCCGCTTTTGGTTCCACTTGTTCTCTGCCCAGGTCGCGCCGAGGAAGGGCACAGGTGCCCCGCCTGTCACTGGCAAGGCTCGCTGGCTCCTCAGCCTTTCCGATGAAACACCTATGGCTCTGAAAGCCTCCTGTCCTCTTTCTCATTTCCCACTCGGCATGCTCAGGACCACGTGTCAGTAAGGGGACTGATGGGACAGGGAAAGGGAACGTGAAAGTGGCAGAGAGATGCAGACGCACCCATACGCACCCATACGCACCCATACACGCGGGATCCAGGCAGTGGGTCTTCCGCTCTGTCCCAGCATCTCTTTCCGCTTGCTTCTGTCTCTTGTTACCAACAAACCATTCTTTCTTCATTTTTATTTTTTTGAAGATTATTTATTTATTTGACAGAGAGAGAGAGGGAGAGCAGGTGCACAAGCAGCGGGAGCTGTAGGCAGAGGGAGAGGGAGAAGCAGACCCCCTCCGAGCTGGGAGCCTGATGGGGGGCCCCATTCTGGCGCTGCCAGCTCAATTTGGGGGCCGATGTGGGGGTGGGGGAGCGATGCGGGGGCTCCATCTCAGGACCCTGGGATCATGACCCTCATCAAAGGCAGACACTTAAGGGACTGAGCCACCCAGAAGCCCCTTAACAAGCCATTCTTTTCGCACACCTTAATTTGGTCCTCCAGGCTCCCTGCTCCACGGGCGCACTAGGAGCCTCCCCTTGCCCCAAGATAATCTCCCAGGTGGCAAGTGCACTTTAACCCCATCTTACCAGCCCTGGCAGGCTTTGTCCCATCAGTGGGCAGCTCGGCAAGTGAAGCGGCCGGAGGAAGCTTCGGGGAGGTGGGAGAGAGGTCAGAAGGGGATCCCGGGCTCTTGGCACCAATCTGTTTCTGGGACCTTTGTCGTGACGGCTCACATGGCTCTTTTTGGGATCTTGGCCGGGTTCTTCTCCAGTTTCTCCATCCACCTCAAGCCCAGTGCTTTGAATCTCAGGTTCTTCTCAGTCTGGGAATTCTCTGCTCTGAATCCGACAAGCCTGCTTTGTTCTCTGGATTGTGTTCCGTGAGGCAGGGTCTAAGGACTGGAAGAGCCATAAGGATGGACTAGGGCAAGGCTGCTGCTCCAAGGTGAAGCTGTATGGGGCTGCCCCTTTCCTTCTGTGCATTTGGAGGCCCTTCATTTGCTGCCACACAGGGAAATGGGTCTCATGCAAAACAGTTTTGTTAGGCAGGTAGCTTGTTTGTGTGAAGGAAATCCAGCCTCCAGACTCGTGAAGCCCGGGGGGAGTGTTGGGGTCGAGAGATCTGTAGAAGGCTTGGGGGACATGGTGGGTGCACTCTGGAGGGGCCCACAAGCTCCCTCTGCAGCGTCCAAGCGTGGTGTGTCCTTTGGATCCTGACTATCCCATCCCGTTCACGGTTACAGTCTACACCCTTGAATACTGAACTTGTGTCCAGTGACCTTGCTCAACTCACGCTAGTTTATCTCCAGATTCCTTTGGGTTTTATATGTACACAATCCCGTCATCTGCAAATAATGGCTGTTTTATTTCAATATTTATTACAAGGTTGGACCTCCAACACAATATTGAATAGAATCGCGTTAGTGGACAAACTTATCTCATTCTTGATCTCAGGAGGAGAGGCTTCAATATATTACCATTAAGCACAATGTTTGCTCTGGTATGTTTTTGGTTTTGGTGGCTATGCTCTGTTAGATTAAAGAAATGCCTTTTAATTTCTGGATCACTAGAATTTAAAATTTATAATTTAAATGTCTATTTTAAAAGAATCACTAAGAAACATTTAATCTTTTTTTTAAAAAGATTTTATTTATTCATTTGGCACAGAGAGAGAGGTTACAAGTAGGCAGAGAGGAAGGCAGAGAGAGAGGAGAGAGGAGGAAGCAGGCTCCCTGCTGAGCAGAGAGCCCGATGTGGGCCTCGATCCCAGGACCCTGGGACCATGACCTGAGCTGAAGGCAGCGGCTTTAACCCACTGAGCCACCCAGGCGCCCCTAGAAACATTTAATCTTATTGAGATTCTTATCCAAATTCTGCATTTAGTGAGGTGATCATAGAGTTTTTCTTTCTGTAGTCTAAAAAGCTGATCACTTACATTGATTAATATTCAAACATCAAATGAATCTTATTTGTATTCCTGGAACAAATACAATAATTAATCCAGGAATACAACTTTGAGATTTATGACCCTTCTTAGAGATCACTGGATTTAATTTTCCAACATATTTCTTATGGGGTTTGCATCTATTATCATGAGAGAGGTTGACTTATAATTTTCTTCTATGTTCTTGTGGCATTACGGATTCAGGTAATGCTAGCCTCCTAAAGGACTTGGGAAATGATCACTTTTGTTTCTTAAATGTTTGGAAATTTCACTTGTGAAGCCCTCCTGGGCCAGGAGTTTCTCTGTGGGGAGATTCAGTTTCTTGATGAAGTATAGAATCATACACGTTCTACTCTTCTTGCGTAAGTTCTGCTAAGTTTGGTAGATATCGGAGATGCTGAAGTCAAGTTCATATGGGCTTCATTCCCACGTGTACAGGTGGAAGGACCCCTAGACATGGCTGAGGAATCCCAGGTTCGACTAATGGACCCAGCTCAGTATTCCGATGGTGTTTGGCAGGAAGTTATAATGGGTGGGTTTTAAAAACTCCCCTGTTTGTCAGTGGTGGCGTAAGCTTCTATCAGTTTGACCACATCCAGAAAACTAGATATTCTTTTGGATACCATCAGGTCGAGGTCTCTATTAGGATTACTTCAGCAAGTCCAACTCCAGTGGAGACTGAGGTGAAAAGCTGCATGGCATCGAATAGAGGGAATGTGTGACCAGCGCTGAGTCCGAATATTCTGAATATAGAGAGGGCAAAAGAAATCAAGGATGTAGCAAGGATGAAGAAGTCGACCCTTTGGGACTTTGTGGATAAGGAGAGAAGACTGGCTCACTAATGAGTCTGGGCAGTTTCCAGGGAGGGGCAGAGGGAGCGGGACTAGGACTGGAAGTTAAGGGTGTGTACAAAGGGAGATGGGCATGGTGGGCCGAAGAGTCTAAACGGGGTAAGGAGGGGAGTGAGGCCATGAGGAGGTGGAGAGACCTTGGGAGTGTGGTAGGACCAATGGACTGGAGGTCTTCGGGGGTTCGCAGAGCTGGGATACTGGAGTGTAGGCTGGAAAGAAGGCACGTGTTGGCTGGAGAATGCAAGCCTCCAAGCGGAGGTTACAGAGGGGCTGTTCCTGAGAGCGTCAGAGTCTGTGGCACCATCATAGCAAGGAGGAGCTGAGAGAGGTGGGCTGTATGGAGGAGGCCAGGAATCCTAGAAGGATCAGTGATGACATTGCTCTCCATCTTGGCAGCACATTGTCATCACCTAGAGGGTTAAAAAAGATCGGTGCCTTGGTCCTTTATAAGCCAAATTAAGCAGAATTTCTGTGGGTTAGATTTTAATAGAGGCAAATATATCTTAAAGCTCCCTAGGTGAGTCTCATGTGCAGCAGGGACTGAGAACCTCTGAGATGCAAGGGTATCAGAATCACCAAAAGAGTGGTCTTGGGCCAGGAGCTACCACTTTTCCATGACAAGGGAAAGACCGACTGCTGTAGGTGGTATTCACAAGAAGGCCAGAGGGTGGGACAGTGACACCCCAGAGGACTTTTTAACCTTTATAAGGTGGGGTGCTGGGGTGGTGGGGGAATAAAAATGGGGTGGAGGGGTTAATGGAGAAAAAAGGAGTATTCCTTTGCCTAAAACCCACGGTGGGCCCCCATCAGGTCAGAATGGAAGTCTAGGCTCCTCCCAGGGTTGGCGAGACCTTAATCGGGCTCTTCCTGCCCCCACCCCACGTGGTTTCTTGGCACTCCCTCTTGCCCAATCTTCCACAGCCACCCCATTTCTTTGTCTGCCTTCCATCCCCAGTTTCTGCTCAAATGTCGTCTTATTAGAGAGACTTTGCTGACCTTATTTAAATATTAAATACAATGCCAGGGCCCCTGGAAGGCGCAGTTGGTTGAGTTAGTTCGACTCTTGGTTTCAGATCAGGTCATGGTCTCAACGTTGTGAGATCAAGCCCCACGTGGGGCTCTGTGCTCAGTGCGGAGTCCGCTTGAGATTCTCTCTCCTCCTTCTGCCCCTCCCACTTGTGCTCGCTCTCTCTCTAAAATAAATACGTCTTTAAAAATAAATAAATAAATACAAGGCAAACCCTCCCCCCCTCTCGCTTCACAGCACTCACTACCATCTGCACTGGCACGGGCTTACTTATTTTCTCTGGTCTGCTGTCTCTACAAGAAGGTAGTCTCCAGGAGGACAGGCATTGCCATCTGTCTTATTCACTGATGTGTTCCCAGGGCCTGGAGGGCAGTGGAACAGAACAGATGCTCAATGAATGTGTGAGGAATGAATGGATATATAGAGCAGAGCAAATGAAAAGAAAGCGAGTCATGAAACCGAATGTCCAACATGATCCTCTGTGTGTGTGTGTGTGTGTGTGTGTGTGTGTGTGTGTAAGCTACATACACCTAGAGGTCTGTAAGGCTATGGGCCAGGTGTTCACAGTGGTTACTGCAGGGCAGGAGAATGGGCTGGGACTTTCACTTTGTACCTTTGGGTGTCTGAACTTTTCCAGTGTCGAGTATGTCCTCTGCCATGCTCCCACCCCCTCCCTTCACCTCCAGCAACAAATAGAAAGGAAGACATGAAGACCACCTGACTTCGGTGAGGGGGAGGAGAGGGCGGTGGGCAACTTGGAGCAAATATTGGCCAAGTCCGGTCTGAATCCTGATGAGTCTCCCAAAAGGAGGCTGCCAGATCCGAACAGAAACAAAGATTCGGGGCTCGGGCTCCGAGGGAAAAGGTAAATCTGTGCATTTATTTTGCAAATTTCCCGCAGGTTCAAATCTGTAATGAGAAGGTATAAAATATCACATCACCCATGGGCCGAGCTAGAGATGAGAGATGCCGATTCTGCAGGAGGAAACAAAGATGATAGAAACAGGAATTTCTGAACTGGATTCCTTTAAGGTCGTACACTGTAAATTGGGGTGCGTAACGTTTCCATTTTCTGATGGAAGGGGAAGTTAACCAGGTGAAACTGTCTGGCCGGGGTAGGAGCTTACAGGGAGTGAAAGGGTTTATGGAAAACAGAGGACCCTGGGATTACAGAGGAAGGTTGTTTCAGACAAACAGGTCGTTCCGTGGAGAGAATGGGGCACATTGTACGAAGTTTGGAGAAATCGTAAATGGGTATGTGGGTCCACGCTAGTCTCGGTATTCAAGTTTGGTCCTCTGTACAGAGGATTAATTTACCTTTGAATGGATTGTTGTCTTCCTTTGGTATCTGTTAGCTGACTGAGAGTTAATTTGTTTCTAAAACAGCACAAGGCTTTTTTGGTTTCACCTAGGAGAGTGAATGGGTCTATTTTCTTTCAAGGTTGCGAGTTTTTCTGCATTTCATCCTGGCAGAGATAAGACCTGGAGGGCCAGCCGAGTACAACAGGCTATTCTTGTAATTCCGATGTGACGGGGCACCCTGAGTAGCCTCTGTTCCTGACCCTACACCCACCTTGAAGCAGGAGCCTTGTTATGTTTCCCAGAAAGCACAGCCGATGCAACAAAGGATGAATGAATAATGGCAACTTTACTGAAAGTCTTGGGGAAACCGAAAAGCTCTCTTGAATCCTGGGGAGACAGTTTCGGTCTATGACAAACCCATAAAAATTCCCATTAGTCATATATGATTTCCTTCCAAATGGGAAAGATTCCACATTGCCTTCATCTCTTTGCTCTGTTCTTAAGCAGAATAACCGAATCCCTTTCCAAGTCTCCACCCTGTCCTCCCGTCTTTGCTTTAGCCTGGCACACAACCCTCGACCCTCGGGGACACCCCCCCCTCTGGTCCCTGTGTCACCTTCTAGCTGCCAGCTCTGGGGGTCCCATGGGCGCAGGTCCTTCCTGGACTGCCTGGGGTTTCTTGGTCTCACCTGACAGTTTTATGGTTCGAAAGGAACGGGAAGCAGGGAGAACGTTCCAGTTTGGCCCCTCTGCCCCTTACTTCTTCCTCTGTGTCGCTGACTGCTCCCAACCCCGCAGGAGCAGCGTCCTGGGGGGAGTTCCCTCTCTTGCCATATCTTTGTTTTTCAGGTGAAGACCCTGGGCCTAGCCTTATTTTTCTTGATGAGGTCCCTAACTTTAGTTCAGCTGCTCAGAAATGTCAAAGTTTGGGGGCCCGTGGGCTCAGCCAGCGGAGCACGGGACTCCTGATTTGAGGGTTGCAGGTCTGAGCCCCATGGTGGGTGCACAGATTAGTTAAGAATTAAATCTTTTATTTATTTACTTTTGTAATGATTTATCTATTTGACAGAGAGAGAGAAAGAGAGAGTGCACACAAGCAGGGGGAGTGGCGGGCAGAGGGAGAGGGAGAAGCAGACTCCTGCTGAGCAGAGAGCCCAATGTGGGGCTTGATCCCAGGACCCTGGGATCATGATCGGAGCCGAAGGCAGATGCTTAACCGACTGAGCCACCCAGGCACTGAGAATAAAATCTTTAAAAGAAAGAAAGAAAGAATGGAAGGAAGGAAGGAAGGGAAGAAAAGTCAGTGCTGAGGCCTGTGAGAGTCTCTCTGCTTCTCTCCGCATTGCCCCATGGCCCCCTGGAGCACATATGCACCAACCAGCAGGGCGGGGATTTTAGATTTTGCGGTTGACCTTGTGTTCTCCCCATAGGCTGGAAGAGAGCCTGGCGCAGAGCAAACACTCACTCACTAAACGTTTGTTGAATGGCTTGTTGTGGCTGCAGCAGAGATTCAGACAAGATGCAAAAGACGGGACAATCCCCAGGTGAAGGGAATAAAGCATTTCCAGACAAGCAGAGTGGCTTGAAATCCGCTTGTGCTGCATTGGCCAGAAGCCGGGGCTACCTGTAAGAGAGGCCGGGACAGAGTTTTCAGCTTGGTGCGTGCCTGCCCCACGCACGGTATTAATGCTCTGTAGGTAAGGAAGGAGGGGGAACGGATACTGACCATCAGTAGCATTTCTGCTGGACCCTGGGCGTGCGCGTGCAGACTCGCCCGTGCAAGGCTCTGGGTGCGGAGAATGGGAGAGACTGCTAATGTAGGTAGACACAAGTGGTCAGGCCTCGGGGAAAGAAACCACAGCAGGGTGCCTGGGTGGCTCAGTGGGTTAAAGCCTCTGCTTTTGGCTCAGGTCATGATCTCAGTGTCCTGGGATCGAGTCCCGCATCGGGCTCTCTGCTCAGCGGGGAGCCTGCTTCCTCTTCTCCTCTCTCTCTGCCTGCCTCTCTGCCTACTTGTAATCTCTCTCTCTGAGTCAAATAAATAAAATCTTAAAAAAACAAAACAAAACAAAACAAAACCACAGCAACTGCTGAACTGACTGTTCAGAATCAGCAGAGAAACGGCCTGGCAGGGAACCTGTGACTGCCTCCTCTCCGGGTGACTCACATGTCTTACTTGTGTCCAGCCAAATGCATCTGACGGATCTGCACAGTATCTGAAAACCGAAGACGGGCTTGGAGATTCAACCAAGAGCCTGAGCTGAGCTCCACAGCCAGTCAGCTCGGGGCTGTCAAGATAATGAACTGTTTACATCAGGCAAGCCTTTTCTCTTGTGAACTTTGTGGCCTCTGCCTTTACACATTCTTCTCTTGCCTGGCATTGGCAAGACTGTCTTCCCAGGATGTCTGTGCCTGATGCATAGCCAGACTGGCCACATGGGTGGCCGTGTGATGTGTGGGCCTGGGGCAAAATGAAAATGTTGGGCCCCTTGCTTAAAAATTATGAAGAATTTCAAGATGGGGACTGCAGAGTTTCAGCCAAGCATGGGACCTTCTGAGTGTGGGATCCTCTGTGGTTGCACAGGTCACAAGCCTGTGAAGTTGGCTTGATGTATACTCTGATGTATTCCAGAGTTTAGAATCTCCTGATATTATTAGATAAGAAAATCTAAAAGATGGTGATGAAACCCTCAAGGCTTAGGCTAATCATCTCTGAGCTATTTTACTTTATTTTATTATTTACAGGGTGCCTGTAAGGTATATTTTAATGACCTGGGAGATCTGAGCTTTTCTCTATTTACTTTATTTTATTATTTTTGTTTTGTTTTTTTAAAGTAGGCTCAACACCCAGCATGGAGTCCAATGAGGGGCTTGAACTCATGACCCTGAGATCAAGACCTGGGCTGAGATGAAGAGTCGGATCCTGAACTGACTGAGCCACCAAGGGACCCCTTCTCTGAGTTATTTTTGACAGTCATCCCACAAGGCTGAACTGCTCTGTGAGGGATTCGATTTTCCCCGCTTTGTCTGGCAGTGAACTCAGACTAACGAACACTGGTGATGATTCCGAAATTGTTATTTGATTTTATTTTTTTTTAAACCAGCAACAATTAGGAGTGGCTGCCCCAAAATAATTCCTCTGGTTAAACATGGGGGCTGAGAATATGATTTTATGTGTCCTCCTTTTTATGAATCTACTGAAGAAAAATAAAGTGCATGAACCCGTAAGGACAAAGGAGCCTGAGAGAACAGAGTAGTTGAGAAAAACTAATAAGACAGCTAATTCCTCAGCCCCTGAGAAGGGTGGGGAGAAAGCCAACAAGACATTAGTTGAGTCTTGCTGTGAAAGTTCCTAAAGACTCATGAGCTGGAGATACAAGGTTAAAAGCAGAGGTAGACATGCTAAAAACAAGGGGAGAATTGAAAATCCAAGTACAGAGCGGGTGTACCCCAGGTTTCTTACCTTGCCCCAGCAGAAGCCCGGGAGCAACTTTTACTTGGGAGAAGTTGAATTCCAGAGCTTTTGGATTTGGGGATATCAGACACAGCTGAAGGCAGTTGTTGGGTGTCAGACTGAAAATAGGGACTAATGAAAATCTTTAAGAGGTTTCCCTGGGCTGCTTAACCCCATTTGAGTCCCAGGATGCTGGGGGCCAGGCTCACAGCTGATAAGCAGGGATGCAGAACGGTCCTATCTGGGGAGGCCACCAAGTAGGCTATCCATAATTCATATCCCCAGAGGCCAGTGTCTCTCTCAACTGCCCTTTGATGGGACCTATGAGCCAAGAAACCCTGCCCAGGCATGCTGAGCTGTGACTCCCTCTTAAGTATGAGTGGACAGCCAAGGCTTTGGGGGGAAAGACACTAGAATGAAAGACAAGATCAAAGTCAATAACCAGAAAAGGAACTCAGAGTATAGAGAGCAGAAGTCAACTTCAAAACACTGTAATGATCACTACATCATAATATTTTGCTAATCTGGATTCACCTATCCTTTCCACTATTTGGGAGGGGTGTTGATGAAGTATTTTAGAGCAAGTCCCAGATGTCATGGCATTCATATGTAAATACTTCCGTGAATTAGACTGTGTATTAGACTGTGAAGTTTTATGAAGACTATGAAGTTTGGATTTCTATAATATTTTGACTAGAGATAGATTAGTAACTTTAAAAGATTCAAACCTGGGGTGCCTGGCTGACTCAGCTGGTAGAGAATGCAACTCTTGATCTCAGGGTTGTAAGTTCAAGAACCACACTGGGTATAGAGATTACTTAAAAATAAAATCTTTTAAAAAATAAATAAAAGATCCAATTCCTACAAACAAACAAACAAACAAACAAAAAAACCCACTGTAATGAGTATCACATGAGGGCTGAGATAGGGTGTGTGAAAGAGCCACACCCCATCACTTTCTGTTTCCATTCCTTGTTTTAATTATTTTTTTGTAGCACTATCATCTCCTGATATTATATAGTTTATTAGTTGTTTACTGTCATTCCTAGTTGAATGGAAGCCCTAGGAGAGCAGGGACTCTGTCTTGTTCAGTTTTCTATCACCAGTACTCACAATGACACAAGGCAAGTGCCTAACGAATATTGCTAATTGAATGGATAAAAACTGTTTCCATAAACAGGAACAGGGTACTATAAAAAAGAAGAACAGCAGAGATACTGAAATAGTAATAGTGTGATAAGAAAATCTAAAAATTCAATAGACTTGCAAAATACCATTGGGAAAATATCTTTAAATAAATATAGAATAAGGGCACCTGGGTGGCTCAGTTGTTTGAGCCACTGCCTTCAGCTCAGGGCATGATCCTGGAATCCCGGAATCGAGTCCCGCATGGGGGTGGGGGAGGCCCCTGCTCAGCAAGGGGTCTGCTTCTCTCTCTGACCTTCTCCCTCTCATGGTTGTGCTCTCTCATTCTCTTTCTCTCTCTCAAATAAATAAATAAAATTAAAAAAAATAAATGTAGAATAAAATAATGGAAATAAAGAAAACAGAAGAAAATGAGATCAATTAAAGAGTTTTAAATAATTAGAAATTCCATAAAGCAAGAACAGAAAAATTGGAAGGGAAAAAATGATCACAGAAATGAGAAAGAAAAATTTCTAGGACTAAAAGATATGAATTTCCAGAGTTTAGAAGTGCACTGAGTGTCTGGGAAAACAAATGAGGACAGAACTGTCTCAAGGCACATAATCATAAAATTTCAGATTTGGGGGATAATAAGAAGGTCCAATAAAGTTTCCAGAGAGTAAAAAAGAGCTGACAAACAAAAGGTCAGTATCAAACAGCACTGGACTTCTCAGCAGCACCCTTGGAAACCAGAAGACAGTGGGGTACAATGTTCAAAAGACAGAGGAGTTGATCATGAACCTTGAATTCCACTTAGACAAACTATTGAGCTAATGTGATGTAAAATAGAGAAAAGCTCAGATCTGCCAGGTCATTAAAATATACCTTACAGTCACCCTGTCTCAGGAAGCTACACAGAGAGTAACAAAATGAGGAAATAAGCCAAGAGAAAGATCTAAGATCCAGAAAACAGAGACTCCAAAGAGGAGAGAGGGTAACGAAGTGCCCATCCTGACGTGGTCTGGGATGACAGCTGTGCCTCAGATCAAGAGGGCAACCAGCTGAGAGAGAAGCAGGAGCATGTAGGGCCCCTGAAGATGTGTCTCTGAGAAATACATTGAATTAATGGGTTATTTGCTTGGCGTTGGAGATGGGTTTTTAGTTCTTTTTGGAAATGTTTTGGGATAGTTTGAGTATGTGTCAATTATAGGTGCATAAAAAACTAAGCAGTTGGAAAACTAAGGCAATTATTAATTGAGGAAAAACAAAAAGTCATGTGAGAAAGTGTATGTAATCGTAACATACCAAATGAATCAGTTATGAATGACATTTTTTTTACAGCCAATAATGTATGCATTAAATTTCAGTTTAACAAAACTTCTTGACACAACTTTGTTAAGAGAATAACCTAGAAGGGATATAGAGATGTGGGTGTGGCATGTGAGTCAAAAGAACTAAATCCTTGTTTTCTATCTTATGAACTGAAAAATTAAAATCTTGAAGTGAAAAAATACGCTGTAAGCATGTGACCTAGAAATAGGACAGTAAACACCATAAGAAACAAATGAAGGAGTTGAGTGTGATTGCTTTGGTGTGTGGAGACTGGGCATCGGGAGGAGTGGAGCAGGGTGGCTTTTCCTGGTTATGAGTCTCGTGGTAACTGCATAATGAAGTCCTTTGATAAGAAAAAATAATTCAATAAAAAACAGTACGCTAATGAGGTGGCAGTCTCCCACAGGGCCTCATCTCTAACTGACTGGCCTCATGGCTGCTGTTCACAGTGGGGGCTTGGAGACAGCTGCATCACTGGGGCCAGTCACGAGGGATGTGGTGTTTTCTTTGAAGCCATCACGAGCTTGTCATGTTCTTCTCTTTTCTTTTCCTTTTTTTTTTTTTAAGATTTATTTATTTATTTGAGAGAGAGAGAGAGTGTGGGGGGGGGAAGGGCAGAAGGAGAGGGAGAGAAAGTCTCAAGCAGATGCTGAGCTGAGTGTGGAGTTTGATGTGGGGTTCAGCTTGGGGCTCTGTTGCACAACCCGAGATCACCACCTGAGCCAAAACCAAGAGTAGGCTGCTTAACCTACTGCACCACCCAGATGCTAATGTTCTTTCACTCTGTGGGTCAACGGTCTGGGAACCAAGGGATGGAAAGGGGCGTGGAGTCTCTCATTATATGTTTAAAGATAAACAAACATGCAAATAGCACACAAACATTAGGTTATTTCTCTTGGCTGAAAAGCCTTCTTTTGAGCCCATGTCTCCTCCAACTTTTGCCCTATTTTTTTGGCATCCCTTTGTAGCCACGTTTCTCTTAGTAGTTGTCCACTGTCTTTCATTCCTCTCTCATTTTTCCTTGAACCCATTCCAATAAGCTTTCACTCTCACTACAATACCAAAAACAGCTCTTTACAAGATCTTTAATGGCCTCCATGTTACTAATCCAATGGTGAGTTCAACTTTTATCTTACTTAATGTATTGGCAGTGTTTGACACAGTTGACAATACTGGAATCCCCCAGACACATTCTTTGCATGGCACTCACGTGGCTCGCTCTCCAGTTTTCTTTTTTTCCATCCATTGGCTGTTCCTTCTCTGTCTCTTTGGTGGGTTCTTCCTCATCTTCCCAGACTCTTCATGTAGATACACCTAGGGCACGGTTCTCAGATGACTTCTCTTCCTAGTACTTCCTACTGCTCCTCTTATAAACTACACTCACTCCTTAGGCACATCCATGTGGTCTAATATTGCTTTCAATATGATCCATAAGCTGAAGATTCACAGTCAGCCAAAAATGGCTATTGTCTGTCCTTTCCAAACCTATCCAGCACTTGATCACTTCTTATAACCTCTCTTTGCTACTCTTCTGGTCCAAGCCACTTCCATTTTCTATCTGGGTTATTGCAGTAGTCTCCTCACTAGTCTCTTCTGCCTTTGCCCCTTTGCAGTCTATCTTGAAAAATTCAACAGCAGGAGCAGTCCTTTTACAACTCAAGTCATACCGTGTCCTTTCTCTGCTCATGCCTCTTCAATGGCTTCCCCTATGACTCTTTCAGGGACGGCATCTTCTTTTATAGTTTTAATGGCATTTCTTCATAAAATTTTGAACTTATATGCTTGAATTCATAAGGCATGATGACATACCTTCTCGGTGGCATGCATTTTTGCTCAATAGAAAATGACATTGTAAGGGGCACCTGGGGGGCTCAGGTGGTTGAACACCCAAATCTTGATTTCAGCTCAGGTCATGATCTCAGCGTCCTGAGATCAAGTTCTGCGATGGGGTCTGTGCTGAGTGTGGCGCCTGCTTGAGAGTCTCTCTCCCTCTGCCCCTCCCCCCACTCACTCTTTTTCTCTCTCTCTCTCTCAAAAAGGAAAAAAGAAAGGAAGGAAGGAAGAAAAGAAAAAGAAAAGAAAATGACATTGTAAAATCAGTTGCTTTTTTTTGACCATGAGTTTTATCTCATTAGGTTAATACTGCTACACATACTTCCTTTTTAAATATTTCTGCCGCCCCCGTCTGTTACTGTATTAGTCAGAATAGCCTCAGCTATGCTGCAATAACATATAGATACCAAATATCTGTTTTAACACAACATAGTTTTTTTCCTCACTCATATTAAGTATCCAAAGCCTGTTGTCAAGAAGTGTTGCGGCTGGGAGAAGACCAGAAAAGCTGGAGGGTCACATAGGGACTTTCTATACGTGGAAGTGACAGACATCTCTTTTTCTCACATGTTATCAGCCAGAACCAGTCTTCCATGTGCCCAGGAAGGAGGAGAATAAATGGCATTTGGGGGACAAAAGGCATGGTCTTGCCTCAGTCACGATGTAGGCTGCCTGTGCCTGAGGGTCGAAGGGGGGCATGTATACCATCAGGGAATCATACCAATAATTTTGGTGATGACACACACTTTATAATTAAAGACAACACCACCAAAACCATATTTATGTAATTCCCAAAGTCACTCTTCTCTTGTCTCCTGCTTGTGTTTTAGGGCGCGCGCGTGTGTGTGTGTGTGTGTGTGTGTGTGTCCCCATCCTTGCCCTCAGGCAACTCTCCTGTGGAATTCTGCAGCTCTTCCAGTTCTCTGAAACTTCTCAACAGTCTTGAGACCTAATTATCTTCATTTTAGAGATTGAGACAGGAAGGCTGGAGAGGTTACGTGTCTTATCCAAGGTCACACCGCAAGCCAGGGGCTGAACCAGAATGACCGTGCCAGGGTCCTGACTCCTGGGTAGGTTTCAGCGCTTACCCTGCATTCCTGGGGATAGAACGTCCCAGAGAGGAAGGCTCCTCTTCCCGTCCAGCCCCGCAGCTCTTTGCTGCCCTCTCCTGACTTCCTCAGGTAGGACAGGTGAGGGGGTCCCGCAATGAACCCCGTGGGTGTGGGCCCCCGTTGCCCTCTCTTCTTGACATTTCACACCCCATCCCCTCGGACTCCCAGGTGCTGAGAATACAGTAGGGACTAGTAAGTATTCTTATTGATTAATATTTAAGAGCAGCGACTCTGATGGAGGTGTTGGAGTACCCTACCGCAAAGACCCAACTCTCTGCGGATGACTGCGCATGCGTAACCCTAAAGCCTCCTCCCACCTCCACCACGGAAAGTGCTGTTAACTCTCTTACAAATAAGAAAACCGACGTGCAGAGAGAATGCTTCTGCTGCTCTGATTCTCCCCATGGCTGGTGCTGGGCGTACGTTTATCTGGTTTGATTCTTTCCTTTTGGCATTTGAGTTACACCGAATCTTGGAGGCTGAGAGATTTCCTCTGCTGATTTGCTACCTCTCTGTAGCCACAGTATCAATTCATCCTCACAAATGCCAGCATTGGGAGCCGCCACAACAAACATTTTCTGAGCACTTTTCATCTGTTCTTTCATTGCACAATTATTCAACGCTCACAGTGCCCTAGGCAGGAATCTATGAACACAGAAAAGTCCCAGCCCTCATAGAATGTCCTAATACATTCCAGAGGATCTAGGAATAAGTTGTCTTCCTAGTAGCTCCTCTGGATTTCCAAAGCCTGTGGATTTATATTCGTAATTCCTTGCTTATGGTGTACAGGGTGAAGGTTACTAGCAGGGACGAAAACTTCATTTCACTGGTGATAATCATCTTTTTTTGTTTGTTTTGAATCCTTTCCTCCTGTTGGCTAGAGAGTCATTTCCTGTTCCCTTTTGTTTCTCTCTTCCTGTTGATCCTCTAAAGACCTCTATACCTGGATCCTCTGGCCTCTTTGTAGTGCGTCCTGATACCAGGTGCATCCTAATGGACCAAAGACACGTACTAAGTCATTTATTAAGTGCCCCCTCCTTAGTCCTCTCTACAACCCTGCAAGGTTCTACAATTGTGTATCGTAAGAATAGATTTTTCTAAAACGAGTTAACTTCAGCTATTTATCTCAATTCTGTTGATTTCTACTCTGTTACTGTTTGAATTCTGAATATTCCGCACAGATTCAGTTAATCTTTAAATTTGACTGCCTCTTGTATGCCTGGGACTTCAGTAATATGTAACAGATGGAGACAAAATTCAGCCTGGCTGAGGGGGCGTTCATTACCACAGAGGACCTGGTCTGGCCGCTTTGGGCATCCAGATTTTGACTACAGTTGAGATTTACACAATCCAACTCTCTAGCTTTAAGAGTACCTGCTGACAGCCAGATCAAGATGGAGTGCATGCTTCGAGAATCCTCTGTGCCCCACAAACACAGCACTACTAGCTAAAACAAAAAGAGAAAACAGAAGAAGGCATAGTGAGGCTTAAATACAAGACCAGCATTTTTAAAGATCCAAGCTGGCACAGAAAAACACAACCAGCAATCAGGGCTGAATGCGTGGGTGGACTGGCACGGTTTTGGATGCAGAGACAGTCAGTGATGGTACGTGAGTCAGAAGTATCCTCTGTGAGGGGCACTGGGGTGGCTCAGTCGGTTAAGCATCTGACTCTTGATTTCAGCTGAGGTCATGATCTCAGGGTTGTGAGATTGAGCCCCACGTCCGGTTCAGTGCTGAGCATGGAGTCTGCTTGAGATTCTCTCTCTCCCTCTCCTTCAGCCTCCCCCCTCCCCAATTCTCATTCTCTCTCTCTCTAAAAAAAAAGGTATTCCCTATGAGATGGGGAAGCAGAGGCAGGCTTCCTGACTGAAGACCTGGGCTAGTGTGAACTTTATTCCTTATCCCCCACCTTCAAGGGAGAAGGCTAGAAATAAACCTGCTGCCAAATTCTGAAGGAGCTATGGCTCCTATCCAGCTCCAGGCTGGGAGAGAAAGATGAAACAGCCTTGTAACCAAGTGCTGAGTCAAACTTCCCCTTGACCCAGCCTGGGTGGCCACAGCCCATTGACTCTGCGGGACAATCCCTGTTGCTGTCGTTACTAGACCTGGATTTTGGCGGGGGTCCCTCAAAGCTGCTCAACAGAATAATTGAATATGGAGGTAAAGGAGAAGGGGGGAGGAGCGGACGAAAAGGAGGAGAGAGAGAATGGAAACAAACACAGCACCTCCTATCTCAGATTGTAAATCAAGTTAAAAACTGATGGGTAAAAGCTAACATTGAGGAGCACCTGGGAGGTTCAGTTGGTTAAGTGTCTGCCTTTGGCTCAGGTCATGATCTCAGGGTCCTGGGATGGAGCCCCACGTTTGGCTCCCCTCTGAGTGGGGGAGTCTGCTTCTCCTTCTACCTCTGCTCCTCCTCCCACTTGTGCTCTCTCTCTAATAAATAAATAAAAAATCTTGAAAAATAAAAGCTACTACGGAGAAAAGCAATCAATGAACCAACAATCAGAATGTGGATTTGCTTCAGAAGAAATAAATAAAAACTTCCATTAAATAATAAAAAGGGGGGG
This sequence comes from Ailurus styani, assembly GCA_002007465.1. Taxonomy (NCBI): domain Eukaryota; kingdom Metazoa; phylum Chordata; class Mammalia; order Carnivora; family Ailuridae; genus Ailurus; species Ailurus styani. The sequence continues at coordinate 1,402,265 of LNAC01000293.1, read as the reverse complement.
GAAATAGGCTGAAAATAAGAATGGAGAGATATGAGAAAAGGCCAATTAGAATATTTGAACATAAAAAAAATAGTTACTGAAATAAAAAACATGGGGCTTTGAGGTACCCTGGTGAGAGTATATCAGGTCATGTAAATTGGGACAACTTATTTAGAGAGCAATTTGGTATTATTTGGTGATGTGGGAGATGATCATTTAGGTGCACATCCTAGAGAAGAGTTCTTGAACTTTAGCTTGTCTCAGAATCACCTGGAGGGCTCATTAAAGCACCCCTTCCTGGGTCCCACTCGCAGAGTTTCTAATGCAGTCAGTCTGGGGCCGAGGATTTGCATTCTGATGTGTTCCTGGTGATGCTCTTGCTGCTGGCGGGATCATGCTTTGAGAACCACTCGCTCCTCCAGAAGCCTTTGGCAGAGGTGCACAATATGCTATGTATAAAAATGTTCATTGTTAGGAATAGCAAAACGTAGAAGCAATTTAAATGCTCACAAGCAAGAGAATGAATAAGGAAAATTGTGGGGTTTTTTTAATACAACAGAATATACATAGAAATTAAAATGCATGAACTCGAGATGCAAGTATGACAAAAAATATTTCTTAAAAAGATTTTATCTATTCATTTGGGAGCATGAGAAGGGGGAGGGGGCAGAGGGAGAAGCAGACTCCCCCTCTGAGCAGGGAGCCAGGTTCAGTCCCAGGACCTGGAGATCATGACCTGAGCTGAAGGCAGACCCTTACCCATCTGAGCCACCCAGACGCCCCAACAAAAAATATTAAAAGTCATATTCTGTGAAAAAAGTCAATTATGAAGTGATAAATGGGGCTGGATACCATCTCTATACATTTTAAAGGCATGTAAAACAAAACAACATAATGTTTATGGATAACAAGTGGTATAAATCATGCATGAGTGGGGCAATTACCAATTTATGATATTGGTTAATTGTGAGGAGGTGGTGAGGGTAATGGGACATACGTGGATAAACAGAGGGCCTCAACTCTCCCTGCATTGTTTCTATCTATCTATCTATCTATCTATCTATCTATCTATCTATCTATCTATTATTATCTATCTATCATCATCTATCTATCATGTATCTACCAATTATTTTTTAGACTTTATTTCTTTATTTTTTAGAGAGAGCACATGCATGAGGGGAGAGAGGGCAGGGGGCAGAGGGGAGAGTGAGAGAGGATCTGAAACAGACTCCGTCCTGAGTGCAGAGCCTGACGTGGGGCTCGATCTCACGAACACAAGATCGTGACCTGAGTCAAAACCAAGAATCAGACACTTAACTGACTGAGCCACTGACGTGCCCCTCATTAATTGTATTTTTTCCAAAAAAAGATCTTGAGTAAATATTGCTGTCCTAGTTCAGGCTACTATAATAGAAACCATTGCCTGGGAGGCTTATACACAACAGATTGATTTCTCATGCCTCTGGAGGTTCGAATTCGGAGGTCAGGGAGCCAGCCTGGATGGGTTCCGGGGAACCCTCCTTTGGGATGCAGACTTCCAAATTCTTGTGTTCTCAAATGGTGGGAAAAGGGCATCTCTTTTATAAGGGCACAAATCCCATTCATAGGGGCTCCATCCTTATGACAAAATTTGTTCCCAAAGCCTTCTATTCTTCATGCCATCATAGCAGGCATTAGGATTTAACATAGGAATTAGGGGAGATACAAACCTTCAGCCTGGAACAATTGTCAAAGTATTCGCTCAAGCTGGGTATTGGGTATAAAGTGATTATGTTTCTTCTTGTGTAGATATCGGAATTATTCCTCTATAAAAATGCATTAAAAAGAAACCTGCAAAAATGCCAGCCAGACTTTGCTTCTGGAAGTTTTTAAGGCTGGAAATCATCATTTAGAGAAGACTGAGCCTCTCTTCTGGAATAACAACTGCATACAAATTTGTATTCTTCATATGATGATATATAAAAGTGCAAGCACTGATTTCAGATCCCTCCTCGGACGAATCGGCGAAGGCCGCCAGCTCTTCCCTCTGGTCCGGGTTCCTCTTCCTCCGCCAGAGCGTAGCTTCTGCCCATCCTCCTCCGTGTCCTGCTTTCTGGGCTGGGATATTTGAGTCTCTGGGCAAGAGCAAAATAAAAGGAGTCGGATCATCCAAAGCCTCTTTTATTGCCTTCACTCAGAGAGGAGCATTCTGCCTTGAATTGCTCAATTTTGGACTTCCAGTGTGTAAAACTGGGGCGACCAAGTGAAAGACTCAGGAAAACCCGCAAGGCTGGGTTGGTTTACACTATAAAGGCAGAGTATTGCTGGCAGAAGGCAGAACGTTCCAGAGGGAGAGAGGGGAGGAGGAGAAAGACAGGAACCAGGGGGGCTGGGGTGTGACAGCAGACGTTTGGCATTTGCCGCTTTCCTTGGCTTTCTAGGTAGTTCTTTCCCCCCGAACTTCCAGCGGCTTTGGACCAGCCTCAGAAGTCAGCCCCGAAGGGGGAGGTTGGCTTTGCATTTCTGGGGAGGAAGAGTCGCTGTCAGATTGGGTCAAACTGGGTCAGAGCTGAAAATTTCCCATTGCGTAGGGACATAGGAATGTCACTGTTGAGTGTCCTCCCTGCCTCGAGTGGCCCAAAGCTCTATAGTGTGACTGCCTGGTGTCCAGTTGGGTGAGGGAGCTCTTCACTCCCGTTACCTCCGTCGTCTCTCACCATATCCTTGTCAGACGGCATTGTCTTCCAGCTTTATCGATGTGAGAATGGGCTCAGAGGGCCGCCCTGCTCAAGGTAATGCATCCATCATGAGGCTCCTGTGGATTCAAACCCACGTCTACGCTGTTTTGCACTGTGCTACGTGGCACTAGGTTCTGGGGGAGGCAGCTGTCATCCAGGAGCTTTGCCATTTACCTGGGGACACAAGCTATCTGCCCCTAAAGCGTTTTGGCCAACGCAGTCATATGACACAAAGAGAAGCAATCCTGTGTGTTTAAGAAATGTGAAAGGCCAGTCGTCCACGGCGTGCCGTTAGCTTTGGCTCAGCTGCCTCCTGCCATCAGAATAGGATCACACCCCTGATGCTCTTTTTGCTTTAGAGTGAGATGATGTCACATTTCCTTTGTGGAGAGGAAAGATTACTCAGCCTGCAGATAATCATCCAATGCTCTGGAGGAAGTTCTTTGGAAGGAAGGCAATTTGGCATTGCTACGTTCTGGAAAGAAGGGAGCCCTTGTCGCAGCCTTTATTGGACTGAGAGTTCCTTCAGGGTTGAGGCTGGGTGTTCCAGGTCTTTACGGCACAGAGCCTGGCACAGAACAGCTGTGACATAACATCTGTTGTCATTGTAGATTTCCCCCACAGGGGGATAAAGGGCAGGCAGGTGGGGAGGGGATATCTGACTCATTCTAGTGAAGGAAGCCCTCCTTGCATCCTTCATGAATGTGGAAGTCCCAGCATTTCATTTCACCCTATGCTAGAGGAGCTTAGTCAGAGACCTTGACAAAGGGTCCAGCTGGCATGGAATCCTCCTTGGCTGGCCCCTCGTCCTGAGTGATGCTTGTCCAGCTAGTCTGTGCACTTGGGACGCCCATGGAGCTTCCCCACATCCCCTGGGGCAGACTTTTCCATGATTTATTATCTTTTTTCTTTTGTTGTCTGTGTGCTTCGAACCTCCGTGGAGACCTGATCCCGTGGGAGACTCCTGGGCGCAGGAGCCATGTATGTGGGATACGAATCATCTTATAGTCAGTGACAACCCTTGTTTCTTCCTTTCCTACTTCAGCTGATGGTGGAACCCTGCCCTTCTCCATAGGTTCAGAGAAGGTGCGATCCTTGAATTTGGGGTCTGTGTCCCACAGTGAGATCCACGACCTGCTTATGTCACCAGCCCCAAGGTTCTGAGTATGTCGGGCCTTTGTGTTCCCCCCAGAAAAGAGATGGAGAAGTAGCAGGGGGCAGGTGAATGGCTCTTTGGGGCCACCTGGAGAGAGTTCATGGTTTACACCAAAGCTGGAAACTCCACACTCATACCCGGAGAGCATGCAGAAGGTGGCACATGGAAGAATGTCATGCCCAAAGAGGTACAAAGTTTAGAGTAAGGATTCTCTCTCTCTCTCTCTCTCTCTCTCTCTCTCTCTCTCTCTCTCTCTCTCTCTCTCTTTTTGAGAGAGCACGAGGTGGGGAGAGAGAGAGAGGGAGAGGGAGAGAATCTTAAGCAGGCTCCACACCTAGCATGGAGCCCAACACAGGGCTTGATCTCACGACCCTGAGATCATGACCTGAGCTGAAATCAAGAGTCTGACGCTCAACGGATGGAGCCATCTGGGTGCCCCTGGAGTAAGGATTCTTGACTTCAGTATAACCCAATCCTTTCTTCAGAGTTGCTCCAATTTGTCATCTCATTTCTTCTTTCGAAAATTCTTTTACTGAATCATTGAGGTTTTAAATACCAACCCATTTTCCAATCGAAGAAATAGAGGCACACAGAATTCCACTGGTTTGCTTGTGGTCACATAGACTAGGGGTGCCAAGAGACTTTGGGGGTCTTTAGTTCCCCTTCATCTCTGCGCTCCCCTTCCAGTCACATCAAATTAACCTAGACTCTACACAGAATCAGTTTGCTTGTTAATCAGCTGAGCTTCAAGGCCATCCCTGGGGCCCCACGGAAACTGTCATCCCCTAGGCTCTCACTTTACTGAAACTCGGCAGTAATCACATAGTCGGTGAGCAACGGAAGGAAGATAATAAGAAGGTCTTCCTGGAGTGTACCGTTAACATTTTCAGAGAACCCGCACGTCCGTGATCTCACTGATGCACGTGGTATCCTGGGATCCCTGAAGAGCAGGTATTATTCCCATTTAAGATTAGGAGCTAGAAGCTCAGAAAATCCGATGCCCCCTTTGGTTCCCTCTGCAGTAGTGGGCTCTCCAGCTCGCCCTGGGACTGGGGTCTCTGTTGCACCTCTGACTCAGAGATATTCCATGTATTTTCATGTGCCTCCATTTCCCGTGTGCTCCCGTTATGGGGAGAATGTATGTGAGTAGCTTTGAGGAACGGGTCATGCCTACTCAGTACCGAAGCTACCAGAATAATCCGAGCAGCTCTCAGTTAACTGGTCAGGTCTGGTGGTAGGACTGCTAAGGCCTGGGGAGGTGGCATAGGAGAGAGAGGGTGGGCTGTGGGGTCAGGCTGGGCTGTGTTCTCCTCCAGACTCTGTCACTTACTAGCTGGTTGGAGCAAGGCTCCTGGGAGCCTTGGATGCGAGGTCCCTTTCTTCCCCTTCCCAGCTACCTGACAACAGAGGTCTTCGAGGGTTAGTGGAGCAGAGTTTGAAAGCAGCTGAGATAGTACAGTCTTTCAGGAAGTTTAAAAGCAAGGTCAGTAGCTAAGAAAAGGAAATTATACATAAAATCCATTCCACTTGTTCGGCCCACGGGCCAGCGGGAGCGGGCGCGCCTAGCTCCAGGGCATCTCGTGTCCTGGGACCGGTGGGTAGGAGGGCTGCGGAGACATCCACACCCACACGGGAGGGCGCTTCCTTCCTGAAGTACCGGTGAGCGTCCTTGCTTTCTTGTTGCCTTGAGAGCCGTTGGTTGAGGGTGGAAAAGAAATAGTACTCTAGCTCCGCGGGACGCTCAGAGCATGTACCTGGTCCTTTATTACATCACAGTTGATTGCATGCAGATTACAAACTAGTGACTCCTTCTGGCACTGGCAACACAGTCGTGGACAAAGGCCTGTCTTCAAGGAGCTGTGTGTGTGTGTGTGTGTGTGTGTGTGTGTGTGTGTGTGTTGTTATAGGCAAACAAATAAATGTCTAACAGATGACACCGAGGTTGTGACAAAAATGTCAAGGCAAGAGGGGGGTCAGAGTGTGACGGAGTTGCATTTTCAGACAGACGGTCAGAACGGGCCTCTCTGCTCAAACGGCCTTATGCAGAGAATTACAGGAAGTGCAGGAGGAAGCCACACAGGCAGAGAACAAAGACAAGAAGAACAAAGGCCCTGAACGCCACTTCCTGCTGTTTCCTCCCATCTTTAGACCAGCCCTGAAAGTCTGCGTGTGGTGTCCCCTGCGTGAAGATGAGAAAGCCGAGGCTCAGTGAGTTGAAGTGACTTTCCCAAGCTAGAGCTGGTCCCTGATGGAGCCAGAGCCGAGCTCTGCTCCCCGGACTGCAGAGCCGTGCTGGGAACCCCCGGCTGTCTGCACCCAATGGCGTGAGATGGGCCACCGCCGTCCCGTCGCCGCAGGAGCAGAGAAGGGGGCGTGCAGTGAGCGGGAGCAAGGAGCCTAACCTCCTGGGGCCCACCCACTGCTGCCCGTTCGCCCTGGCGGGGGGGGGGGCTGTTTCCTGAATTTTCTGCCTGCATGCTAGCGAGCTCCTCGGGCAGCTCCTCTGACGGCTGGGGACGAGCGTCCCGGAGGCCAGGGGGTGAGAGCAGGGGGACAGGGAGCTGGTCACGCAGCTGCACGTGCAGACAGCTGCAGGAAGGCAGTTTGGATTCCCCTGCGTGAGCCCCAAACTGTTTTTCCATATTCGTCAGGGAAAACCTTAGCCAAGGGAGCACCTTCTTTTGAGGACGTCAAATTAGGCCAAACACCCGTGCAGCCTCTCTCTCAGTCTCATTCATGATTGTCCCCCGTGACTGTCCCTTCCCTGCTGGCCCCTTGCTCCCTGCGTGCCCTTGGCTGATGAAGTTCTTGGAGCCCAGAGAGGAGGCCCGTGGGGGAATCGGCCCCGAGACTGCGGGGCATCTCTCCCGCGGCCCCTGAGCGCAGACGAGTTCACCTCACAGGCGGGGCGGCTGCCTGGGTGCAGGGGTGTCCTTCAGGGAGAGGCCCTGGCAGAGCGAGGTGGCCCGTGGGGGTGGGTGGGGGCTGGGGCTGGGGCTGGCTCTTGCATCAGGCCTGCGGACGTTTGCGTCCCATCTCTGTCACGTCCTAGTTCTTCGAGCCGACGCAAGTCACTTGCTGTCTCTGAGCTTGTTTTTCAACTGCATGAAACCCAGGGCAGTCTACGTCTACGAAGCCCAGGTCATGGGATCGCAGCCTTGCTGTGCGGTGAAATGAGGTGACCTAAGCCGCGCAGAATGTGGGCCACGGGAGGAGCTCGGTAAACATCCTCTTCTCCCTCCTTGGAGGACGCTCCTCTCCTACCAACACAGGATTTGAGTGCTCGGAGGGGAGGTTCAGCTCCTCCTGAATCTCGCCCAGAAAGCTTTCCTCATGGAGCCCGTCCCTGCTGACTCACACAAGTCCAGGACAGAGCCATTCAGCTGGGTCGGACGTTGCCCTCTGTCTAGGTTTTTTTTTTTATTGCAGTTTGGTTAGGAGGTGGTGGACCTGGGGTATGAAGACGCTGAATGGGGTTCTGTTTTCTCAGCCTCCTGCCTCCGTGGGGACCCCACAGTCTCTTCTCACCGATGCATCTTTCACAACTCTCCTCCCTGGCCCACCTGTCTCCTCTGTGGAAACTGGGTGATCATTATTTTATTTTTAATAATTTTATTTATTGAGCAGGGAGCCAGACATGTGACTGGATCCCAGGACCCTGAGATCATGACCCGAGCTGAAGGCAGATGCTTAACAGATTGAGCCACTCGGGTGCCCTAGGATTAGTATTTTGTCCATGCAGGATTTGATTTTTGTCGGTCAAGGATTATGTTGTCCTTCACTGTGATGGGGTTGGGAAATTCTTTTCTGATCTTGTCTCTCCTGTGTTCCTTCGGGGCAGACTAACTGTCCCTGCTCTGTTCTCCCAGAGGGGTGAAAAGGAGCTCACCACGTTGCGTGGTAGCACTTGGATACTTCTCTGCCTCCCTTAAAAGACTCTGGGTTCTTCAAGAGCAAGACTCATGAACTCTTACAGGTTTGGTGCCTAGTACTATGCCTGACACCCAGGGGGCTCCTTGAGAAGTGCTTGACCGGGGAAGTGGCAGGAACCTAAGTCTGGGTAAACCACATCTGTAAATTACAGATTAATCAGTTTCAAATGCTGTCGATTTCAAAATTTTCCAACAGTTTGATAATTGGAGGACTCCTTCTTCGCTTTTTAATCAACGAGAGGGAATTAATATACATTAGTAAATGAAGTAATGGGACATCTATTCAAGTATTTTACATAGTTAAACTTTCTGAGTGGTTTTCTCAGTATAAGGATCCAATCCATTGGACAGCTGGAGCTAGGGTCTTGGATCTCAAAGAATACAACTGGATCTTGGACCGCAGAGGAAGAGATGATTCAATGATCCACATGATCATGTAGGTTAAATACTGTGCTTTTGGAAACCAAAACTCAGCTCCATTTTACTTTATTAAGTAGGGATTAGGGCCTGGGATGTGATGAAGCCTGTTTATAACACAGCAAGTCAAGTCAGGGTTCTGTAGCATGTATGTGCTGTGAGTATCTGTGAGGAAGGGCATCCAGGAAGGGTAAGCCCTGCTCTTAAGCTGCCACATTATAAGGCAGCTTGCAGAGGGGAGAAATGTGCAGGGATAGTGTCCTGAAATGTCCTAGAGCCCGCAGAAGCCACTCACTTTGATGCTGTGATTTGGCCAGGAAGCCCGTGTTTATAGACCGCTCGCTGTGGATTTAGGCATGGGGCAGGTGCATGCAGGAATCTGAGGACTTTGACCTTTCCCTGACTGTGTGTCTCTATGCACTTTTGTTGCCGTTGCTGGGAAATCATGGAATGTTGAAGTCAGCAGGAACACGCTTAATTATTTTTTTAGGGGAAGAAGCAAGGGTTTTAGACCTTGTCAACCCGAATTCAAATCCCAGAGTAGGCATCTGTGAGTGTGGACAAGACATAATGCCTTTTCCTCTAGAGGGTCCGAGATATTGAGTAATTTACCCGAGGTCACAGAACCAGGATGTCATTGTTTCAGTTATGTATGCCACTAATCAAGCCACTCCCACATTTAGTGGCTTAAAGTAACGACAATCCCTTATTTAGCTCATAAATCTGCAATGTGGGGGACGGCCCAGCAGGACAGGCTGGTGGTGTCTGCTGGCTAGTGCAGCGGGGGGCTGAGGATTTGTTTCCCGGATGGCTCAGTTACCTGGCCAGCTGTCAGAGCAAGTTCCACCAGAGCTCAGGGCAGGGAGCTCAGTTCCTTCCCACCTCGGCCTTTCTGCAGGCTGCTTGGGTTTCCTCACACCGTGGTGCCTCCGTTCCAAGAAGCAGGAAGAGGAATCCATTTCTTAGGACCTGGGGTCAGAAACTGGCACAGCATGACGTCTGTCTTATTCTGTAGTCAGGCAGTCACCAAGCCTGGGTTGAAGGCAAGTGGCCACAGTCCCCACTTTTTAATGAGAAGAATGTCAAAGAATTTGGGGCTGTGATTTAAAACTCCTGTATCATGGAGACATTATATTCTTTCATTTACTCTAAAACAATCTTATTTCCCTTATTTTTATGAACCTCTTGTTCATCTCATTCACCTCTTTTTTTATTTTAAAAATTATTATTATTTAGAAAATTTTTAATTCCGGAATAGTTAACATGCTGCGTTATATTGGTTTCAGGTGTACAATATAGTCACCCAACAGTTCTATACATTACTCAGTGCTCATCATGATGAGGGCACCCTTAATCCCCTTCACCTACTTCAGCCACCGCGCCCACCTCCCCTCCGGGAACCATCTGTTTGTTCTCTAGAGTTAAGAATCTATTTCTTAGGGGCGTCTGAGTGGCTCAGTTGGTTAAGCATCTGCCTTTGGCTCAGGTCATGATCCCGGGTTCCTGGGATCAAGCCCCACGTCGGGTTCTCTGCTTAGTGGGAAGCCTGCTTCTGTCTCTCCCTCTGCCTGCAGCTCCTGCTGCTTGTGTCCTCTCTCTCTTTCTCTCTGTCAAATAAATAAAGAAAATATTTAAAAAAAGAGAGAATCTATTTCTTGGTTTGTCTCCTTCCCCTCCTTTGTTCATTTGCTTTGTTTCTTAAATTCTACATATGAGTGAAATCATATGGTCTTTGTCTCTCTCTCTGACATTTCATTTAGCACTCCACTCTTTTTTTTAAAGATATTTATTTATTTATTTATTTGACAGAGTGAGAGAGAGAGAGAGAGAGAGAGAGAGAGAGAGAGAGAGAGAGAGCACAAGCAGGGGGAGGAGCGGAGGGAGAGAGAGAAGTAGGTTCCCCTAGGAGCAGGGAGCCCAATGCGGGGCTCGATCCCAGGACCCCGGGATCATGACCCAAGTGGAAGGCAGTTGCTTAACCAACTGAGCCACCCAGACTCCCCAACACTCTACTCTTTAGATCCATTTGTGTTGTTGCAAATGGCAAGATTTCATTCTTTTTGGTGGCCGAGTAATAGTCCATGGTGTACATCTCCCACAACATCTTTATCCACTCATCAGTCAATAGACACTTGGGCTGTTTCCATAGTTTGGCTACTGTAGATGACATCGCAATATACATCGGGGGGCATGTATCCCTTTGAATTAGTGTTTTTGTTTTCTTTGGGTAAATGCCTAGTAGTGGAATTTTTGGATTGTAGCATAGTTCTATTTTTAATTTTTTGAGGAATCTCCATACTTTTTTTTCACAGTGGCTGCACCAGTTTGCATTCCCTATGCCTCCTTTTTTTTTTTTTAATTATCTGCTTTTAAAAAAGGAATTGTTAGTGATTTGCCCATGGTCACGTATCTCAAGTTGATGTTGGAACTTGTATTCAAACACAATCCTGTTGATTCTGTCTGTCTCTCTCTTTTTTAAAAGATTTTGTTTATTTGAGAGAGAGAACACAGAGGGAAAGTGAGAGGGAGAAGCCAACTCCCTGCTGAGCAGAGAGCCCTATGAGGGGATCCCAGGACCCCAAGATCATGACCCAAGATGAAGGCAGATGCTGAACTTACTGAGCCATCCAGGTGCCCCAGTTCTATGTCTTAATGGCCCTGTTCACTCCCCATGCCTCATGCACATGGCCATGATCACCCCATGATTCACCTGCAAAACCTCCCCACCTGGATGTCTATGTCCCTTCTAATCCTTCCACCACAAGCCAGCTGCCTTGGCACAGCAAACGTGGTCCTTATGAAGGGCAGAGGGCTTAGCTTGCTCCTGTGCTTAAGCTCCTCGAGGCTGTCCGTTGTCCTCAGACTGAAGCTTGGGCTCTGTTCTTTCCCTTAACTGGGCTCCTGGCTCTTCATGATATCCTTGCCTGCTCCTCAGGCTCGATAAGAGCCATCGTCCCTCCATAGTCAACTGCAGGAGATGTCTACATTTAAATTTTTCTCTACTGTGTATTGACCCAAACATGGTGCTAAATACTTTAGAGAGATTATCTATTTTAAAATTTCACTGGCCTATTAGTTAAATTCTTTGGTATTTAAAGCCAGCTATGCTTGATCAGGAAGCCAAGCTTTTTAACTTCCATGGTAACCTGTATCTACTTAAAGTTTCCCAAATGCACGGTGTTCTCTCTGGTATCTGGGATTTTATACTTGCTGTGCTCTCTCTCTCTCTCTTTTCTTTTTTTTTTTTCCAAGGTTTTATTTATTTATGGGGTGGGGAAGGGAGAGAGGGAGAAGCAGGCCTCCCGCTGAGCAGGGAGTCTGATGTGGGCTCCATCCCAGGACCCTGGGATCATGACCTGAGGGGAAGGCAGGTGCTTAACTGACTGAGCCACCCAGGTGCCCCCTGCTGTGCTCTCTTTACTTCTCTTTTATCTCACTGACTTATCCTTATCTTTCAGGTTCTAGTTGAGACAACACTTCCTCCAAGAAATGCTCTTGGATTCCTCCAGACTGGGGGAGCTTCCTTGCTATTTCCTCCCATAATATCCCCATCCATATCCAGCACTTTAAATTTCATACTGAAATTGTCTGTTTTCTGGACCTCCTCACAGACTATTTATTTTTGAGGGCAGGGACAGTGTCTTGACTTTGCTTTCCTCTTCCAAAATGAAAGCTGTCTCAGTGCACCATCCTCACCAGTTCTCTTTGAGTTGTCTTCTTCTGTGAGGCCATGTGTGTCCTGACTTCCACTCCCACATATGCAGCCATATGCCCCAAACTGGACCCATGTAACAGAGTTTGTCATGGTGGGCTTTGTTGGGGTGCATGAAGCACGCCTCCTCTTCTTTATACTCTTTCTCACCATGTACCTGTTCACCTTGGTGGAGAACTTGGCCATCATCTTGGTGGTGGCTTTGAACCATCGGCTACGTAGACCCATGTATTTCTTCCTGACACACCTGTCCTGCCTTGAAATTTGGTATACTTCAGTGACGGTGCCTAAGATGCTGGCTGGTTTTATTGGGGTAGGTGGGGGCAAGAATATCTCCTATGCTGGCTGTCTGTCCCAGCTCTTCATCTTTACCTTCCTGGGGGCAACCGAGTGTTTCCTACTGGCTGCCATGGCCTATGACCGCTATGTGGCCATTTGCATGCCGCTCCGATATGGGGCCTTGGTGTCGTGGGGCACCTGCATCCGTCTGGCAGCTGCTTGTTGGCTGGGGGGCCTCTTCACACCTGTTTTGCCTATCTACCTCATGACCCAGCTGACATTCTGTGGCCCCAATGTCATCGACCACTTCTTCTGTGACGCCTCACCCCTACTAGCCTTGTCCTGCTCAGATGTCACCCTGAAGGAGACCACAGACTTCCTAGTCTCTCTGGCAGTGCTCCTGGCCTCCTCCATGGTCATTTCTGGGTCCTACGGCAACATTGTCTGGACATTGCTGCACATCCGTTCAGCTGCTGAGCGCCGCAAGGCCTTCTCCACTTGTGCAGCTCACCTGACCGTGGTAAGCCTCTTCTATGGCACTCTTTTCTTTATGTATGTCCGCACCAAAGTGGCCTCCTCCACCAACTTCAACAAGGTGGTGTCTGTCTTCTACTCCATTGTCACGCCCATGCTCAACCCCCTCATCTACAGTCTTCGGAACAAAGAGGTGAAGGGAGCTCTGGGCCGAGTCTTTTCCTTCAGGTCTTGGAAGGGTCAGTGAGGAGGCAGGTGAGGACCTAGTTTTCTTTACTTTGCTTTTCAGAAGGAGGGTGGAGAAGACTATGGGACAGAGCTGTGACCTGGGTAGTCAGTAGTTATGGATTAGGTATTAGTTAACGTAAAATTTCATCTGTTATAACAAGAGGCACCTAACTATAATGTGGCTTAAAGAGGGAAGATTTCCTCTTTCCTGCACAGTCCAAGGTGAGGTTCCAGGTTGGTGAGTGGCTCTGCTCAACATACATTCGAAGACTCAAGTTCCTTCCATCTGTAGGGTCAACATCCTTTAGGATGTTGGCAAACTGAGGACTGTGGGTCAAATTCAACTCAGCACTTGTTTTTAATGACCTGGGAGCTAAGAATGGTTTTTATACTTTTAATGCTTGATTGTAAACACATCAAAAGAAGAGTGATATTTTATGATGCATGATCCTTTTATAAAATTAAAATTTCAGCGTCCATAAATCAAGTTTTACTAGAATGTAGTCACACCATATACATTGTCTACGGGTCTTTTTGTGCTACATTGACTGAGTAGTTGTGACAGAGACCATTTGCCAATTCCCAGTCTAGGGCCTTCTTGTTATTTACATAGTAAACACAGTGTTCCGGGGGGGCAAGAAGGTTGAGGATAAATCATGGAGGAAACAAACCCCCTGTCTTAAAGTTTCTCCACTAGATGTAGAAACCATCACCGGTTTCTTAGTAAGACGCTAACCATAAGTCATGTGTAATTGCCAGGGTGCTAAAAATAGTCCATAGCTAGGCAGCCAGATACCCAGCCCCCGTTTGATTATTGTGGAGAAAAAGGAGAGGAGAAATTTTGGCAACCAGCAGTTTCTACCACAAAGTCCTCAGAATCACAGCTGATTTTCCATGTGATCCGTGTACTTATTTCTTCGTAGCTACAGTGTCTTATTTGAAATATAGACGCACCTGTCCTTTTTACCAAACTGTGCTTTGAAAATGCATTTAAAACGATGCATTTAAGAAGATCCGTGTGGCAATGTCAGCTCCCTTGAAGTAGGGCTTAAAAGACAATTATAATTCAAGTCACTCTCTACACTTAGATAGTCGCACTCTTAAACATTTACAATCACCATCTGAATGTTCGTTTCAGAAACTATGGTATATGGGAAAGGAAAATGCTGAGCTTAACTGGGTTGTAGGAGGGACAGGTTTTCTCTGATGGTGTTTCTCGCCTGGCTAAGAATGGGCAGATTATATAATGGTGCCCATAGCATCACAGTCTCTACACCCCTGCTCCACCCGGTGTCTTAGCTGTTGCTTAATGACTAGTGGAGCAGGCACAAACCACACGTTTTGAAAACCATTTCATTTGTTGGATATTATATACAATTTATTGAATATTACATATGTGCTTTGTATTCTTTCGGGTGATGGCAAGATGCATAAACAGTGCAAAGATGAGAACCTTTCAGAGTCAAAAATAAGAATTCATATGAATGAAATAAGAGCCGAACTTTCAGACACCTGACCTGAGTAGATTTGAACACAAAATGCATTTGACTTTTAGGTTTCTGTCTGAGGGAAACAAAGCAAAACATACCGGGTGTATGAGAGTTCTCCAGGGAAACAGAACCAATAAGATCTATCTGTTATCTATCATTATAATGATAATGATATAACTATCTATCTATTTAGATAGATTGAGAAATTTATTATAGGTATTGGCTCACACAACATGGAGGTCAAGAAGTTCTATGATCTGTCACCTGCAAACTGGAGAACCAAGAAAATCAGTGGTGTAATTCAGTCTGAGCTTGACGTTTTGAGAACCAGGGGAACCTATGGGGTAAGTTGTAGTAAGACCCAAGAATCAGGGGCACTAATGTCCAAGGGCAGGAGAAGATGGATGTCCCAGCACCAGCCAAAAGAACAAATTCTCGCTTCGTGCTCCTTTTTGTTCATCCAGGCCCTTGATGGACTAGATGATTGATGGTAACTGTATTGACAAGAGCAATCTTCTTTATTCAGTCTACTTATTCAAGTGCTAATCTCCTCAGAAAATCTCTCACACGCACACCCCAAAATCACATTTTAATGACAGTCTGAGCATCCCATAACCCAGTGAAGTTGACATATAGAATGAACGTCATTCCCATTGATGGTTCCAGAAAGAACTCAAGTTCAAACATACAGAATGCTTTCTGGATTTTGACTCTAAGAACAACTCTATGGAAAGTATTGGTAAAGCTTACAGTTTTGAGCTTGTGGAAGATAAATTACTTAAAATGGTAAAAACTCAGGCATACTTTTAGAAAGGATCCTATGTATGTAAAAGTTGAGTTTTGCTTTAATAAAATCTGACATGAGAAACTGAACTGATAATAGAATATAGGTCAACTATATACTTCAATAAAAAAAAGAAAAAACTGAAAAAAAAGAAGGCTTTGTGAGTGTGATTATTTACATTGTAAAGCAATCACTCCCTTAAAAAAAGACCTGCCTACCAGAATCTGGAATGCTGGTGAGGTATATGATATGTGTAGGTATTGACAGCAAAAGTTTTTATCTTTAATTAATTAATTAGCTTCTGGCTTTGTTTTCGAATTATAATTGACAAAATATCATGTCACTTTCATGCGTACAACATGGTGATTCAACATTTTTATGCATTATAAAATGATCACCTTGATAAGTCTAGTTACCATCAGTCACTAAACAAAGCTAGAACAATATTAATAACTCTATTGCTGTACATTACATCCCGGTGACTTACTTTAAACTGGAAATTCCGACGGTTAAGGATTTTAAAGCCACTACTAATGGGAGATCATTCTGCAATGAAGATAAATTATGAAATCATGACAAATATGAATTCTTGTAAATAGAGCATTTCTGAGAATACAATTTCTTCTTTGGGGGATACCAAAGAGATCCAGAGGTACCCAGAAACTGTCACAATGAATAATTTGAGAAAAGTAAGACTTAGGTTTTCTTTTTTTTCCATTTTTTAAAATTTAAATTCAATTAATTAACATATAATGTATTATTGGTCTCAGAGGTAGAGGTCAGTGATTTGTCAGTCTTATACAAGGCCCAGTGCTCATTACATCACCTGCCTTCCTTAATAAGACTTGTTTTTTAGTAATTTTTTTTTAATTTATTTTTATTTATTTGAGAGAGACAGAGAGATAGCAAGAGGGAGCAGGCAAAGGGGTGGGGAGGAATAGGAGAGGGAGAAGCAGACCCCCTGCTGAGAAAGGAGCCTGATTCAGGGCTTAATCCCAGGACCCTGGGATCATGACCCGATCCGAAGGCAGATGCTTAACCAACTGAGCCACCCAGGCTTCCCAAGAGAATTAAGATTTATTAAGACAGAATGCTGTAAAGAACGCTGCTCATCTTGTTTTGCCTGTTCTAGGTACCTAGATATTGATTTAGTTGTTAGTTAGGGACTACATGGGAGCCATCCTGGAGAAGGTCCTTTGACTTGGGTCTTGGTGTGAATGATGGGTTCTACACACTGAAATCAGAACTCTACAGTTTGCTGTGTACCATTATGTAACCATTGTTGAAGGCTTTCATGAGGCTCTATGGGACCCCGTTCTATGGTTCCACGTTCTTTTTATCCTTTACACCTGTGTCGGGATTTCCATTCCTTTTTTCAGAGGTCTTAATCTATGGTTGGTCTCTTTTTCAATTTTCACGTGTGAAATCCTTGGAAACCCTTGATTTCCAAGCTGTTTGTCAAAACACTGGCTTTGGCTGTGGGATGTTACAGCTTTCTGCTTATTATTTTTTCCATGATTTTCTTTTTTTAATGTTTCCATTTTTTAGTATAGGTATTAAAACAGTTTTCTGTTTTTCTAAATTGGGCCTTTCTAACTATATCCTTGTTTCCCTTGGTGGCTTCATTGTCATGATCTAAATATCATTCTTGGCCAGTAAGAGAGAAGCATTTTAAACCCCTTTTGGCCGAAACTTAAAACTGGATCTCGTTGCCCAGAAATGTGGATGCTTCGGTACCTTGAGACCATCTATGTAGTGCCATTCAGCTCTGTCCTCCCCAGACAGCAGTCCAGGAGCACTAACATTTAATTAATCGATTCCCAATATTTTGTGGGCTTCATTAGCACCCCCACACTCCCGTGGAAGTTGAGGGGCTTTATTTAGAGCAGGCTTTTCTTTGCTGGTTGCTCGGCGGCGTCTGCAACAGTCACTTGTCCTCATCTACCCAAAGGTAAGTGGCCAGCATCTGTGTATTCAGGTCTTAGAGGAATTATCAGCATCATTCTACCTCACCAGGACCCTTCCTGTCTTCTTCGTTCCTCCCTCTCCTTCTTTACCTCCTTCTCCTTCCTTTTCCTCTTTACTTCCCCTTCCTTTCTTGCTCAGGTAGTTACTAATGTGTTCTATGGATCAGGTACTGTGCAGGATATTAGCAAAATAACAGTAGATAAAAACGAGCTCTTAGAAGAGAAGAGGAAAAGAACAGAGGTGAACTACAAGTGCAGTCTGCATCAATTAACAAAATGGCAGTAACCACACACCTATCAATAATTGCTTTAAGTGTAAATGCTCTAAATTCTCCTATCAAAGGCTAGATACTTGAAACCATAAAACTCCTGAAGGAAAAGATAGTGAGTCATCTGTTTAACATTGGTCTAAGCAACGTTTTTTTCTAGATATGTTTCTTCAGGCACAGGAAACAAAAGCAAAAATGAACTACTGGGCTTACACCAAAATAAAATGCTTTTGATCAGCAAAGGAAGCCATCAGCAAAATGAAAAGGCAAGCTACTTAGTCAGAGAAGATATTTGTAAATGATATATCTGTAAAGGGTTAATATCTAAGATACAGAAAGAACTTATGCAAGTCAATGACAAAAACCAAACAATTCAGTTACAAAATGGGCAGAGTACATGAACGGATGTTTTTCCAAAGAAGATATACAGTGGCCAATAGACACAAGAGAAGATGCTCAATATTATTAATCAGGGAAATGCAGATCAAATTGAGTTAAATTGGAAATTGTATATATTTTACTTTCCCATTTGCTCATTAAGTACATTTGCATTTAGCAAGCTCCTTTGACTGGGGACACGGGGGTGTTTTTTTTTTTTTAAGATTTTATTTATTTATTTCACAGAGGGAGAGAGATCACAAGGAGGCAGAGAGGCAGGCAGAGAGAGAGGGAGAAGCAGGCTCCCTGCTGAGCAGAGAGCCCGATGCGGGCCTCGATCCCAGGACCCTGGGATCATGACCTGAGCCGAAAGCAGAGGCTTTAACCCACTGAGCCACCCAGGCGCCCACAGGGGTGGTTTTGGAAGGTTTTATTTGCTGAACAGCCTTAGAGTTGTGTGAGTCAATGGGCCACCCTGCCTTCCCTTTGACCAAGACCCCTAAGTCAGTTCAATGTAACAAATACTGCTGGGTGCTTGGAAGTGTGAGGTGTGGTGTGGGTGTGGTCCTTAGGGAGCTCTCAGCTCTCATCTTTAAGAGTCCTTTTGCCCAGATAATGGCTCCATTATTTATCAGCAGCTCCTTTCCAGGAGGATCTCTGAAGTCAAAATGTCCAATAATGGCTGTTTGTTCTCTCTGGTCTGGGAAGACATATAGATGTTTTTAATGTCAAACTTTGCCAGCATCTCCCCATCTTTGGTAAAGAAAACTTCTTCGTGGGCTCTAGGGGTGAAGTGAACCTTCTAGGTATCATGGAGCACCTGAGGCAGGGATAAAAAGTACAAGGCAAGAAATTGCTTAGGCGCACCAGGGGCAAGGGAGCTTCCTCCACATCACTAGGCCATTTTCCCACATCTGCCCTCACCAGCACAAGGAGAAAGGCACCTCCTCTTTCCACATTTTATGGAAAAAGAGCTCTGCTTTCTCATCTTTCAGTTTGCCTTAATCTGCAGTGCGTAGGGAAGTGGAGGTCAAGTTAATGGAAATCTGGAAGTCTAGGTCTTGCCTAAGAGATTTCACGGACAGGCTCATCTTATGAATTTGGGTGTCTCCATGTATTCATAGCAGTGTCGCATCATATATATATATCACTTAGTTTCCTTCTTGGCGCCAGACGTGACTGGTGACTAAGAACCAGAAACACTCTATTGTTGTGCAAGCACACATTTTGCACATTTCTGGATCCCACGTTGCTCTGAGGAGCATGAGAAGTGTGTAATAAATACTTGTGTCACCCACATATATTTGTTGACTTGGGCCACTGAAACTCAGTAAGACCACAGGAGGGAGTTTAAGCAACGACCTTGGCTGGGGGCAATGCTGGGCCTAGATACTGAGAAATTCCAGAAATACTTCAGCGTAGGGAAGCAGCAGAGAGCCTGGCCCAGTGCCCAGACTCGAGCCAGGTTGCCTGGTGTGATTCCTGACTCTACTTGAACCAGCTGTGTGACCTTGGATGTGTTATGCTGCCTCTCCATTTTCTCCTCTGTGGAAAGGGGAAGTACCTCCTGGGGTCGTTGTGAAGATGCAATGCATTAATACATATAGAGTGCTTGCAACATTACTTGGCATGGAAAAGCACTTGAAAAGTGTTAAGCGTTATTACTCTTCTAGCCTTTAAAAACCTCACACTACACAGTATTGATGAAATGACCCCAAAACCCATCCTGAAGAAGCTGTGCCTAAGTTTGAAAGCATCCTTTTAGTAGGAAGAAGATTTTTCTTTTACTCTGACTTTGTTTCTATAATTTTGCTTCAATATTTGTAAGTGGCATACAGCTGAGTGCTCAACATCCAGCCCTTTGGGGGAAAAAGCCAAGATTTTTAGGTTTCCTGCTTTCCATGGTGAGCAAGCAGCTTGTGCAATTCCTGAAAATTTTACAATCGACGCTCACCCCCAGCAAGAGCCAATCCTCTCTTCTAGCTATAGAGCCCTGACATCTTTCATAATAAGGGAGCTAAGCCCAGAAGATGTTGGCCCTAAAGTCAGTGCTCCTTTCATTAGACCTTGCTTCCTCAGTGCTAGCCTGCGGCTCAGAGCAAGCTGGGAAGAATAGGGATCCAATCCCGTGTCTTGGCTGCTCACCTGCCAAGGACCTGGCATTGTGTGCATGGGCACAGGTGCTCCCAGGAAAGGTTCGTCTCCTGGGGAGCAGGACGTCGGGTTCTGATAGGCGGCTAGCAGGGCTCTGGCTGCCAGGGAGGCTTGGTTAGTGGCCATCAGGCCATGCAGTTTGAAGGCAGACAGGTGGGCAGCTGTCAAGTTCTCATGCCCTGTGCAGGGCTGAGCTCCTTTTCTGGCGCTTGCGGTGGAAGACCCTGATCCAGGCCACCTGCATCCCTGCAGCTCCACCTAGAGCTTCGTCGCCAGACCATTGCCTGGGCTGGCAGCTGGGAGCAGTGCCAACAGGAAGTCCTCGGAGCCCGGCCGGAATCTCAAGTGGACGGTCAGGCTCAAGCTGCCGTTCAGCAAAGTGTGGGTTCCGGAACCCAGCACCGATGGGGTGTAGAGGAAAGAGGTGGAGAAGACCCACGTCCTCCTGGTCACATTCTTTTCCCAGAGCCTCCGACGGGAGCCCGAAGAGGAAGTGGTAACAGTCACAGACGATGGCAGCAGCAGGGTTGGCGGCGACCACTGTGGTTGTGCGGTGGATGCTGTGGGCCTGGCTGCCGATCCTCTTGGAGAAGCCCACACAGCCGCCCACGTGCCCATCTCTGTCCGCAGCTGCTGTTCCAGCCACTCAAAGTTGCCACTGTCAGAACCCATCAGGCCCACCCAGCTCCAGTTCAAGTGGCTCAAGGGCTTGGCCAGGACCTGGGGCTGGTGGGCGCTGCTGGGCACTGTGCGGAGAAAGGGCGGGAACCGGGACCGGCTGGAGAACTGGGGGTGCTAGTATCCGTGGCTGATCTGGGGGGGAAGTGGGGCTGCATATCTGCGAGGGGGCAGCTTACCACCCCTGCTCTGTGTCCTCAAGTGCTGTCACCTGCTGTCCTGGACCTGCCCTCAGTGCCCCTCTCTCTGCCTTCTATTACAGCAAACAGATTCTGTTTTTGACATACAGAAAGCTGCACGCCATTATCATTTACAACCCGATGAGTTTGGAGATGAGTGAAACCATCAGCACAATCTGTGCCATAAACCTGTTCATCAGTGCAAGTGCCTCCCACTCTCTTCTCTATTATATTGATCTGGTTTTGTGTGATAAGAGCACTTAGCACACTATTTACCCTCTTGGCTAATTTTTAAGAACACAGTACATTATTGCGAACTCTAGGCATTATTACTGTGTGCAGGAGGTCTCTAGAACTTAGTGGGTACAACGGAAACTTCATGCCCTTTGATAAATATCTCCCTGTTTTCCTGTCTTCCAGGCCTGAACCACTGCTCTATTATCTGCTTCCGGGAATCTATTTTAATTCATCATATAAGTAGTATTAGGTTGTATTAATCCTTCTGTGTCTGTCTTTTATCGTTAAATATTATCTCAGCCTACCTCATCATGCTACTTCCAGGTCCTTCCAAAGCCTCTGTGCTCAGGCCTGAGAGGCCAGTTCCCAGGAAGAAGGACAGCAGTGGACTGAAAAATGTATGGTAGGAAGCCAGTGGGAAAAGCAGAGAAGTAAGGTGTGCTAAGTGATTTGTTTTTATGCATTGTATCATTCCTGACATTGCTTGAGAAATAAAGGTTCAAGTGAATTAAAAACTTGAATAATCACAAGAAGCATAGAAATAAGATATAGAACCTCCAAAGCATTGGAAGAAAAAAAAGATTAAAAAAATGAGGAAATTTCAATGAAGGACAGAACAAGAAAAAAGCGTAATAAATATGAATGAAAAATGGATGAAAAATGAATGAAAGCATAGAAACGCCTTCTAACTAAATACCGCATAAAATGGTTATTTGTTATTTCTAGTGTTATGTTTTTAAATTTTTTTGGTGGAAAGTTATGACAAAGCCTAAGACACAGAAAGTTCTATGGGAGGGCCAAATGGCATCAAATCCCCGGCAATCTGGGCAAATGTAAAATGTTCAATGACTCCAGTTAAGAAGAGTGTAGTGTGTTCTCTGCTGTCTAGACAGACTCTACAGCCTCCTGAATCCTCACTACAGAAGTGATTTATTTTTATACCTTTGTAAGAACTTCCACATAAATAAGAAACGAGAAAAAGCCATCCTCAGTCAGCTAAGTGTGCTGATTATTGACTGAGACACCGAGGTCACCCTAACAGAACAGTTCCATGTGGAACCCTGAGGCTAGATTCTTTTGCCACGAGTCCTCCTGTGGCTGACCCTATGAGGGCCCGAGGGTGCCCTGGTGTTCTGGCGCTCTGGTTCATGCTTGTCTTCTTGTCCAGAGTATGTGCATTTCTGAGGACAGAGCCATGGCGCATGGTACATAGAACATAGTGCTCTCTACCAAGAGTGGTATGCTCAGTAAAAATTTGGAAATAATAGCCAACCCCACAATAGGCAGCCTTTCTGTTTAGGTGAGATTCCCTCCTCTTTGCTTCTGTACCTTCTTCTACCCTTGGAGTCTGGTTGCTTGGCTTCGAATCTCAAACTCCTACTTATTAGTTGTGTGAATTGTGGCAAGTGCCTTTTCCTCTTTGAGACTCAATTTCATAATCTGTAAAATGGGAATAATAATATCTACCTCCCCAAAGTTGTTGTGAGGATTAAATGAGGTAATAAAAAATAAATATAATGACATTAATAAGAGGAAATACTGATAGAGAACTTACTATGTCAGGCATTTTTCTGAGTGTTTTACATGTATTAACCCATTTAATCTTCATAAGAATTTGATACATGCAAAGTATCTAAAAAGCAGTTCTCACTGAGGGTAATGACTCAAGAGATGACAGATACAGTTATCATTAAGTAATCTCAACCAATAGTGCATAAGAAAGCATGTGATACACTCATTTATACTAGGGTGTGAGTGGTTGACAATAGCTATACATCACTGAACACCAGCTACTGAGAATGAAGTGTTTGCATCTTACTGGATTATTTTTCAGTTGGAACATTTTGAGGCCTCTGTGGAATCTGGGAGAGAAGATATTTAACTTTTCTTGCAGTGTCTTTTAGAGCCCAGAAGTCATTGTCATGTAATTTATTTCTCTGCATGGAGGGGAAAAATAAGGATTCTCCAATTGGAAAATGATTTCATAAGCATTGCTTCCCTGCCTAACAGGTTTGATACACACTAAAGATGAAACAAAAGTCAAGTCTAGGCAGATGTTTCATGGAAACATCAGGATCCAGCACTGTGGTCAGTGCCTTGTTCAACTTTCCAACTTTCTGAGAAGGGTGGGTGGAGGAATGAGCTCATCCTGGCCTGGGTTATCAACCTTGAGTGCTCTCACCAGCCCTCAGATCACAGGCTGTTAGAACACATGTGTCCCAGGCTGTTTAATCAACCAAAAATTATGGGAGTTTGGCTGAAGATGGCCAAAGTTTTATTTTGCCATAGAAGTTTGTTGGAAAAATAAAACTACTATAGCCAAGACATGAAAACAACCTAAGTGTCCACCAATGGATGAACGGATAAAGGAGCTGTGGTGTACATATATAATGGAATATTATGCAGCCATAAAAGGAGGAAATCCTGCCATTGTTCCTATGTGGAGCTAAAACAAACAAAACCCAAAACCCTAACAAAGTCATGGAAAGGAGATCAGATTTGAGGTCACCAGAAGTGGGGAAGGAGGAATTGTAAGAAGGGGTCAAAAGGCAGACCCTCCCAGCTCCAAGAAGGGTGAGAGCTGGGGACGCATGTCTGGCGCGGGGCGGTGGCTGACACTCTGTCTGGCACATGGGAAAGTTGATAAGACAATAAATCCTGAGAGGTCTCATTACAAGGAAAAACGTTTTTCCCCCTTCCTTTGCTTTCTCTTCACTGTATTTATATGAGACGACGGGCGCTAACTGAACTCCTTAGGGTAATCATTTCACAGTGTATGTAAGTCAAACCATCATGCTGTACACCTTGAACTTGTACAGTGATCTCTGTTAATTATATCTCAATAAAACTGAGAAAGAAAAAAAAGGAAACCACCGTTGAAGGAGGGCAGGCGACCTCGCCCTGACATGCGTACACCTACAGCATGGCACTGCTCTGTCATGTCGTTGCAAACCAGAGAAAGCATCCCGGTGGATCGGCCCCAGTGTGGGCAGGAGCCCTGGGGAACCACCTATCTAGTCCGCAACCTGCTCCTCCATTTTGCAGACGGGGAAGCCCAGGCCCAGGGAAGGGAAGTAACCTTTCCGGGTCATGACCTGTGACTTGTCTGCCCTGGGGTGGCACCATCCTGTGGTGTGCACCTGGAGGACGCTAGTGTTCCCTTCCTGCAGGTATATCCTCACCTCAGGAACTCTGAGACTGCTGCTGGGCCATGGGCTCAGACTCTGGGGAGGTCACTCCGCCAACCACCCCCAGGAGCGGTGGCCGGGGCCCACAGAGGAAGCTGGGTGTGGGCCGGGGCTGGTTGGACAGCAGGGCCGGGATGCTTGCTGGGGCCTGAGACCCTGAGATACAGGAATCATAGGCCTGCAGCACCACAGTGACACTGGACGGGAAGGGTGGGTCCTCTTTCGCCTCGGATACAGCAAAGAGAAGGCCCAGGACATTCAGGAAGAAGTGGGTGTTGAAGCTTCGAGAGGGCGAAGGCCAGGGGGAGTACGGATTGGCCAGTAGCATTCTGCTGAGCCACGCGGAACAGCCACAGGGGGTGTCTCTGCACAAGGAGCGAGGGCTAGACTGGAAGTGAGACTGAACTGAGATGTAGGCCGGCTGAAGGACAGAAGCCGGGGAGGGGACTCTAGGAAAGACAGACAGACACAAGCAAGCATCGGTGGAGAAAGGCTGGCAGCTTCCCAGAGGGGGACAAAGGGACACACAAAGTGACATTCAGACACACATGCATTCACCAACACACACAGACACTCATAGGCACACACACGCAAACACACATACAGGGACACACACACAGAGACACGTACACAGGCACACACACAGACACATTCACAGACACACACACACAGACTCACACGCGCACAGAGAGGCTGACCACAGTGCAGGCACGCGTGCAGCATCGTGTCCACAAGCTCGGCCAACACCCGGCAGAGTGGAAGTGATACATGCACGGCACACACACGTGCACAGCACACACGCGCACAGCACACACGTGCACAGCACACACAGCACACACGCGCACAGCACACACGTGTACAGGAACACGTGCACAGCACACACAGCACACACACGCACAGCACACACGTGCACAGGAACATGTGCACAGCACACACAGCACACACGCGCACAGAACACACGTGCACAGCACACACAGCACACACGCGCACAGCACACACGCGCACAGGAACATGTGCACAACACACACGTGTATAGCACACACGTAGCACACGNAGCACACACGCGCACAGCACACACGTGTACAGGAACATGTGCACAGCACACACAGCACACACGCGCACAGAACACACGTGCACAGCACACACAGCACACACGCGCACAGCACACACGCGCACAGGAACATGTGCACAACACACACGTGTATAGCACACACGTAGCACACGCGTGTACAGAAAAACACATACAGCACACACATGCACAGCACAGAGACAGCACACACACTACACACACGCATGGATAGAACATTGGCACAGCATACACAGCACACACATGTACAGCAACACAGGCACAGTACACACACTGCACACACACATGGAAAGCACACGTGCATAGCACACACGTGCACAGCACACACGTGCACAGCACACATGCAGCACACATTCACACAGCACACACATGCACAGCACACGTGCACACAGCGCGCACACGCAGCCCACAGCACACACGCGTAGCACACATGTGCACACACCGCACACACGTGCACAGCACACACATGCACAGCACACACGTGCACACAGCGCACACACGCGTAGCACATATGTGCACACGCGTGCACACGCACAGCACACATGCACCGCGGTGGAAGGCTCCGATGCAGAGACAGGTGCTCAGGTGTGGGTGAGGCGGGGAGGCAGACACACAGAGGCTGTCAGCCATGTACGCAGGCACACAGATGGACACACACTTGCAGAGACAGATGGCCAGAGACACAAGCAGAGAGCCCTGAGCCGGTGTGCAAATGCGGGCTGGAATGCCCCTGACAAACACGTAGGCAGGAGGAAGACAGAGACATGGGGCGGAGTGACATTGGGTCTGGCTACAGACTTCCTCGGTGCCTTTCTGGACAGACCTTGCAGGCTCCCAGACCAGAATGCAGTGAGGGTCCGTGCAGCCCTGGGAACAGCTCAGCTGTCTGTGGAAGCCGGGCGGGCGGGGACGGGTGCAGACCGGCGCCAGCCTGGGGCTGCCTTCCCTTTGGGCCCATGCACAGCCCCTACGTGCGTCTTCCCACAGCTCCAGTGCCAGGACGCTGAAGCCATCCCCAGGCCTCCAGCTGCAGAGCTCTTCTCGCCCTCAAACCAAAGGAATATTAGCATCGTGCAGAGAGAGAAGGGGACTTGCCTTGGGTGACTCAGTAAATCCGGGAAGGCCGGGATTAGATCCTAGTCTGACACCCAAGTGCTCAGCGCCAGGGCTGTCCCTGCCAAGGGGCCCTGGAAGCTGGGTGACAGGTCTAGGGCCCCCAGCTGCCTGCAGTGATCAGGAAGACTCCCCCTCCCCCCTCCCTCCCTGGGTGGCCGTACCTCCCTGAGGATAAGGAGTCACCTCCCATTGGCACAGCTGTCGCTCCGGAGGCTGCTGGAAACTTCCTTGTGGCCAATCTGCACTGTAAGGGTGTCACAGCCCCGATGAGCATGTCTCCTTCGGTGGAGAAGCTGTCTGAGGCCCTGGACATTGTCAGGTAGCCAGGGTTATGGATAGTGTCCCCCGTGGGCACCGCCAAGAGCAGAGACGCAAGGATAACTGAACGGGCCTGAGGGCGTGTGCCTGGGGGTCCTTGTGGTCAGACCGCCTGGGCCTGGCTTCCTCTGGGGGGCTCTGGGAACATCTGCTGGGTCTTCAGGGGACCCCGGAAAGAAGGTGAGTGAGTGTGGCTGAGCTTGGCCTTTGCCCTACGTACCTATTCTTTCAGAGTCGTGCAGGGCTCTTCAACCCCCTTCCGGGCCTGGCTTGCAGCACCCCGATCCCTGCGTCACTGGTCCTCACAGCTACTAACTGTCCTTGCTTGCTGGCCGAGGACCCAGAAGACATGGCCTGCTGCCTGGGAGCAGGAGGGGTGCCCTGCCCACCGGCACCTCCTCTCCTCTGGGGACCTGCCACGGGGGCTCGTGTTTATGGAGTTGTCCACCTTCCTGCCCCAGGCCCCCTGGGCCTGCTCACACCCTGTGATCCTCCAAGCCAGAATTACCACCACGAGGCGCAGGGGAGGCTGAGGCCTCCAGGGACAGGCTAAAGCAGTGAAGCAGCCTGTCAAGTCTGTGGCCGCAGGCCTCAGTGTCCCTGGAGGGGTACACTTGACATCATGCTCACAGAGGGACATGGCCAGGGCGGACTGGCCTTAGAGTTTGGCTTCAACCTGTTTGTGGCCTGAATACTATCCCATCTCTGGGCAATTCACTTCCTCTCTCTGGGATCTCGATTTTCTCCCCCGTGACAGGAACACATGGCCTCGGCAGGTGGTCCCGAAACTGTTTCGAGAGCACAGGTTTCCACAACATGCTAGCAGAGCTCCGTGCCTAGAGTCAGGACACCCTCTGTGACACCTGCTGGGCCCCCTGCACCCCCTGGTGCTCTCTTGGCCCCTGGAGTCCTCCTCCTGCAAGGGGCAGTTGGATGCCTCGGATGAGTGACCTCTGAGGCTCCGTTCAGGTCTGAGTCTACTTTCCAAGAGGCACGATGGGGTGAGCATGGACACCGTCACAGCTCCTGACCCAGAAGGCACTGGGGCAGAGAAGAAGCCAGGGGAGTCCAGCCTCAGGCTCAGAGGTGAGCTTTGGGATCATGCCCTCTGCACTGGGGAGACAGGCGACACCGAGGGACAGGAAGCACTCACAACCTGAGAACTGGCTTCATGAGCACGGCAGACATTCCGTGATGGGCCTCTCTTTCCTCTCCTGAAGGTGGGCGCCATGATGCCTTCCTCACTCAGCTCACTCAGGTGTTGAGAAGCCCAAGTGTGGTAATTAGGCATTCGACAGAGCCCTGTAAATTGTCAGTGCTTTGAGAAACAAGGGAGGGCTCTGCCAGGTTTGGAAACAGAGCCACCAGACCGTGAACAGCGTGTTCTGTCAGCTCTCAGGCTGGGGGCTGGGGCTGGGGCCAGCTGGGCCGCGATTGGCCTGCAGGGGGCGCCAGGGAGCAGGAAGCTTCAGGGCTGGAGATCAGGGTCCAAGAATATATAAACCTGACAGGCCCCCTGCTTCATAAAGTTTTATTGAAACACAGCCGAAGTTTTTGGTTTCCCTATGCCCGGGGCTACTTTCCCATAAGGATGCAGATCTGAGTAGCTGAAGAGGAGACCGGTCAGCCTGCAAGGTCTGGAATATTTCCCATCTGCCTACCGAAAAGTTTGTTGGATGCTGCTTTAAAACTAGCTTTCGCTTGGTGAGAAATACAGCGCCGAGTGACATGTGTGAGTTTTCTATTGGTGAGTAATTACTTGCCACAAAGCTAGAAACTTATAATTGACACGAACTTACCATTTCATAATTTCTAAGAAGCAGGAGTCAGACAGAGAGTGGCTTATCCGTGACCTCTGGGCAGGACCTCCTGTGACTGGAATCAAGGCCCCGGGTAGAGCATCCATCTCTCGAGGATGGCGTCTCCAGAGGTGAAGGCCTCCAATAGACCCCATGTGGTTGTGGGTGGAATTCATTGGGTGGCAAGTGTTTGATCTGGTGCCCATGACCTTGCAGGCTGCAGGCCAGGGCTGGTCTTGAGCTCACCCTCAGGTGCCCGGTGTGTGGCCCTCCCTTTCACAACATGGCAGCTTCCTTGTGCAAGGTGAGCAGGAGAATATCTCTGCTGCTTTGGGTTTCTCCCGCGAGCTCTGTCCATGGGCTCGGGCCCACTCAGGGTGATCTCCCCTTTGATGAACTCAGAGTCAGCTGATTAGGGACCTTACTTATATGTTCACAATCTGGTAACCTAATAATGGGAGTGTTATCACATCATATTCACGGGTCCGACCCTCCTTTTAGGGAAGAGCATTACCCAAGGACATGCATCATTAGTGGTCATTTTAAAATTCTGCCTGCTGCAGACATGAGCAGCCGATCAAACACAGTTAGAGTATAGACTATTTATAACAGATCTATCAGTGTTTGAAAAAGAAAGTGGACTGTTCTAGATTAAAAGAATGTAAAAAACTAAAAATCAAATGCAGTGCTTGAACTTCCCATGGATCCTGATTAAATTCATACAAATAATAAAATCTATTCCTAGATTAAGAAAGAACTATGGATGTGGACTACATTTTAAATTATGGGATGGTGTAATTAGTCATTTTCTCAGGAGCGGTAGTGATATTATAATATTACAGTTGTGTAATATCATTAATCTCCATAATGCTTTGAAAAAGCATTGGAAAAAGCATTGGAAAAAGCATTGGAAAAAAGCATTGGAAAAAGTATAATACATTCAAAGAAATNATCAAATGCAGTGCTTGAACTTCCCATGGATCCTGATTAAATTCATACAAATAATAAAATCTATTCCTAGATTAAGAAAGAACTATGGACGTGGACTACATTTTAAATTATGGGATGGTGTAATTAGTCATTTTCTCAGGAGTGGTAGTGACATTATAATATTACAGTTGTGTAATATCATTAATCTCCATAATGCTTTGAAAAAGTCACTGAAGTATAATACATTCAAAGAAATGAATATCATATGTGAATTTTCACAATCTTAACACACCTGGGTCATTAGCCCTAGCTCAAGATTAAACACATCACCAATGCCTGAAAGCCTCTGGGCCACCATTCCATTTGCCACCCCCAATTCTAATGGCTTTGCTTAGTTTGCTTGATTTTGTCCTTTTTATATCTGGATTCCTATAGTATGTAGTCATGTGTGTCTGATCACTNGCCCGATGTGGGCCTCGATCCCAGGACCCTGAGATCATGACCTGAGCTGAAAGCAGAGGCTTTAACCCACTGAGCCACCCAGGCGCCCTGATTTTGTCCTTTTTATATGGATTCTTATAGTATGTAGTCATGTGTGTCTGATCACTTGCATTCAGGTCATGTAAGTGTGACTCATCCAAATTGCTGTGGTGCACCATTGCTGTTTTGGTAGAATACCACTTTTTCTCACAGGGGTTGAATAAGCTGTAAGAGTTTTGCTGAATGGAGGGTATTCTTCATTCCATTTTTTTTTCA
The DNA here is from genome assembly GCA_002007465.1 of Ailurus styani. Taxonomy (NCBI): domain Eukaryota; kingdom Metazoa; phylum Chordata; class Mammalia; order Carnivora; family Ailuridae; genus Ailurus; species Ailurus styani. The sequence goes on along the minus strand of LNAC01000293.1, from coordinate 1,372,041 downwards.
TGTTGAACTGTATAAATATTCCAGCCCCTGTATTTTTATATGTGCCTTTTTGGTTTTTAGGTTTTTTTGTTTTGTTTTGTTTGTTTGNGGGGTTGAATAAGCTGTAAGAGTTTTGCTGAATGGAGGGTATTCTTCATTCCATTTTTTTTTTTCATGTTGAACTGTATAAATATTCCAGCCCCTGTATTTTCATATGTGCCTTTTTGGTTTTTAGGTTTTTTTGTTTTTTTTGTTTTTTTTTGTTTGTTTGCTCCAGTTGGAATATCTTACTTTGACCTGTTTTTCTAAGCCAAGTTGTAAAATTATGATTTTTTGACTGTTTCATCAAATTTTAATGCTGATCACAATATACAAAAATATCACATCATTATATTATACACCTGAAGCTAATATTATATTGTGTCAATTATATCTTAATAAAAATGTAAATGCAGAAAAATGATTGACTTCATCTGTTACTTCACTCCAGTTCAGAATATAATTTTAACCAATTAAAATTTGGAGGGCCACCAGAATTTCAGGATTACATCTTGTGCACTATTTTTGCTTGTTTATTTGTTTTAGTTTTTTCTTTCCTAGGGAAGGGATTGATTTCAGCGCCTTTCATTTGCAGGATTTGTTTCCAATACTTGGAATTCATGGCGCGCCTGGCTCAGTCAGTGGAGCACTTGACTCGTGATCTCCAGGTTGTGGGTTCGAGTCCCACACTGGGTGTAGAGATTATTTAAAAATAAAATCTTAAAAAAAAACCCTTGGAATTTGCTAAAGTCTTCCAGAGTTGAAGGCTCTTGCCATTTTTCATTACATGCTTTGACTAAAGATACAAGATTTCTAACTGATTTAAATGAATACAATAAAAAAAATTGAGAACATTGTAACAAATGAGTTCAATATTATGCAGATCCCTAGGTTCATTAAAAGGTAGTCTTTTGGGGAACCTGGGTGGCTTGGTCTGTTAAGCATCAGACTCTTGGTTTTGGTTCAGGTCATGATCTTGGGGTCATGGGATCAAGCCCTGCATCAGGCTCTGTGCTCAGCAGGGAGTCTGCTTGGGATTCTCTCTCCCTCTGCTCCTCCCCCCACTTGCGTTCTCTCTCTTTCAAATAAATAAGTAAATATTTTTAAAAAAAGGAGTAGTCTTTCAAAGGCTTATGTGCTTCTACAATCCTATGGATAAGAAACAGGAAAGAAATAAACTACATGCAGAAGGTTTTTTGTCTGTTCTGGTTTTTTGGTATTCGATCCCATCGTACTCAAAAAATTTTGTAACTCCACTTTTCTAATTGTGTTTATATGGAAATATTTGGAAATTTTAACAAATACAGTTTCTATTTTGATGGAAAAACCATCATAGCTTGTTTGGATGCAGTTCTAAATTATGTGTATTACAACTGACTCCAAATATATTTCTGCTCCACGAGTCCCATAATTCAATAAGAACATAACTTTCATCGCGACGCTGGGCTTCACTAAAGGTGTGTTTTTTGGGGGGGCACCCAGGTGGCTCAGTTGGCTAAGCATCTGTCTTTGATTCAGTCATGGGCCAGGGTCCTGGGGTCAGGTTCCCTGCTCAGCAGGGAGTTGCTTGTCCCTCTCCTTCTGCTCCTCGCCCCTGTTTGTGCTCTTTCTCTCTAAAATAAACGAAAAATCTTTTAAAAATATGTATTTTTAATATAACCAAAGCCAGAGCCGTGGTCTTCCAGTTTGATATTTTATGCTGAATTTACAATGATATTCACAATGTCAGATACTTCATCTCTGACAGAATGAACTTTCAACAGCTTTATTTTGAAGAATTGGTTGGAAAAAGTTATTAGAATAACACATGATTTTCTGTTTGAAGCATCTAATGACGCTGATATAAAACTGTCATCATCTCACTGTGTGTAAAGTTATTCTTTTCTGTTGCAGCCAATACGTTACCGAGCATTGCTTTAGTTTTTGTGTGTCTGTATATGTGTGCACAAAAAATTGGAATCAAATATATGAGCTAAGTGACCTTTGATGTGAATGAAAAGTCTCGCTTCATGGAGTGAAATGTAAACACACCTGTGATTTTCAGTCATCATTGTCTGGCACCATCTTTGGAAGCAAGCGGTGATGTGTCTCCAGCAAATTTGTGTCTTCCACTTTTCAAATCCTTGCAGACATCACCGCGACTCCCACGTAGGGTGATAAATGCTGACAAACATCTTGTGCAAAATACATGTTCATCATCAATTTCCCTATGACATGCCATTCTGCTTTTTTGTTTGTTTTTTACTTTGTTGCTATGGAAAGGGCTTATTGCAAAATAGAAAAGTGATACCAGACAATACAATATGTTGCTGTGGCTTTTCGCACAAAGGACCAAACCATGGTAACAAAAATTTTCAGCCCACTCTGCATATGCTCTACAGCAGCGCTTCTTAGTTTCTGGGGCACGTTGTGCCTTTATACCTATCGTGCCTGGCAGGGGACAACCTGTCGGCTTCCCGCGCTGTCGTGTGGGCGCTGGACCGCTGACTGGTATAGCAGCGGCTGCCAGGGGGCGCTGTGCTCAATGTTTCTCTCAGCGCCTCCCTAGACCAGAGAAATGAGCCCAGCCTAGATCCTCCTATCTGAGGGCTTCCTTCCTTCATTCCTTCCTTCCTTCCTTCCTTCCCTCCCGCCCGCCCGCCTTCCTTCCTTCCTTCCTTCCTTCCTTCCTTCCTTCCTTCCTTCCTTCCTTCCTTCTGCATGGGGCACCATGTGTAAATGTCCTTGGACAAGAGATTTCGGTCCAGAAGGAATCAGGAAAAGAGAGATGAGATATGGCTGATTTGTCTTTCAGATTTAAGTACATGTCAAATTGGCAACTCCATTCACTGTCCACGAATTCCACACATTACTAGGTCTGAGTTCGGCAGGAGCAGGAAGCATAAACGGAGGTGTACCGAACTATTTACTACAAATGTGAGCAATCTGGGACACATGCTACATTGACTAGGGTGCCTGGACAACAGGTGTAAATACAAGTTCTCCTGGGAAACCTTGAAGTTGGAAAAGTACTGCTCTTTCCTTTCCCTTCTCCCCCCCTCCCTCCC
>LNAC01000293.1:1335421-1368958 GCA_002007465.1 Ailurus styani | reverse complement strand
TCCTTCTTTCTTTCTCTTTCTTTCTTTCTTTCTTTCTTTCTTTCTTTCTTTCTTTCTTTCTTTCTTTCTTTTTCTTCTTTCTCTCTTTCTCCCTCCCTCTCTCCCTCCCTCTCTCGCTCGCTCTCCCTCCTTCCTTCTCTCTCTTCTTCCCTCTCTCCTTCCTTCCTTCCTTTCTTTTTCTCTTTCTTTCTTTCTTCTTTCTCTCTTTCTCCCTCCCTCCCTTCCCTCCTTTCCTTTCCTTTCTTTCCCTTCCCTCCTTCTCCCTCCCTCTTTTCTTCTTTCCTTTCTTTCTTTCTTTCTTTCTTTCTTTCTTTCTTTCTTTCTTTCTTTCTTTTTCTTTCTTTCTCTCTTTCTCCCTCCCTCTCTCCCTCCCTCTCTCTCTTGCTCTCCCTCCTTCCCTCTCTCTTCTTCCCTCTCTCCTTCCTTCCTTCCTTTCTTTTTCTCTTTCTTTCTTTCTTTCTTTCATCACTTGAAAGGCATCATTTCATTCAAAATTTTCTTTTGTCCCTTTTCTCTGTGCCCATTGTGTTACTCCAATTACACGTATGTTGGACCATTGGCTTTTTCCCCAACTGTTTTTGTTTTTTAAATATTTTTTCCTCTCTCTGCTTCAGTTTGGATCATATCTGTTGGCTTGTATTTGTGTTTATTGACCCTTTATTTTGCTATATCCAATCGCTCCATTTCAGATATTGTGCTATGTAGTTCTAAAATTGTATGCTGTTAGATTTTTTTGCTTTCTCTGCCTTAATTCCCCATCTGTTTACCCAGTTAATCCTTTTCTTCTAAATTCTTTAATGTATTTCCAGCAGTTATTGTAAAGTCATGTCATTCCAACATCCGGGTCATCATGCACCTGTATGAATTTTTCCTTTGGTTTTGAATACAGTCACTGCCTTTTTCACATGAAGTAACTTTTTTATTGTGTGCTGGACTTTAGGGATGGCATGTTATAGATACCCTGTAAGGTAAATTACAAAAAGAACCATAATTATTTGCTGTTCTTTTCTGCTCATTCAAAAATTATCTTGTTATGAGGACCCTTACCAATGAATTTAGCTCAATTAATTTCTTAAAAATTTTAAAAAGATTTCATTTATTTATTTGAAAGAGAGAGAGAGAGAGAGAGCTTACTTGCCCGAAGGAGCATGGGGAGGGGCAGAGGGAGAGGGAGAAGCAGACTCCCCACTGCACAGGGAGCTCGAGGTGGGGAGCTTGATCCCAGGACCCCAAGATCATGACCTGACACAAAAGCAGACACTTAACCAACAGAGCCACACAGGCACCCCAAATTTAGTTCAATTTATAGCCAAGTTCTCTAATCTTTCATTTGGAGATTAGAGAAGTATTTGCTATTTTAACTTTATAGAGACTTTCAAATTATTTCGTGTATAAGAATTCTCTTGGTTGGAATTTGCAGTTGATCTATCTTGACATATTTGTATCTAATCCTAATAAAACTACACTAATCTAGAGAAAATGAGGGTTGGTAGCACGGGAGCAGGAAGAGAATCAGCTTTGCCTTGCAGAGTAAGGTCGCAGCAAGGCTGTGACTAAGTCGTCCTGTAGGGCAGGAAGCTCCGCTAGACAGGGAAAGAGGAGGCACCCGAGCTAGCAATGGAGGTTCAGTGGCGCTGAGCTGTGAGGGACTCAGAGTCACCCAGATCTTCCCTTATGTTGTCATTCCTGTGGGCTGCTAGGTTTTCCCAGTATGTCTCCTTCTCATTCTTTTCAACTAGTGCCACAGTTTTAAGCCTAGGTGGATAAGAAACTCAGTTCTGGGCTTTAATTCAACCGGAAATATAATTTGGCACCTCACATTTCAAATGTTAGGCTTTTTTTTTATTATTATAAGCCTTAATGCTGAAAGAGTAAGATGTTTTTATTTTTTTAAAATGGTTTACCTGTGTTACCTCATTTGAGGTTTATTTTTTATTTATTTTTAACTAAAATTTTTTTTAGAGAGACAGAGAGAGAGAAGTGTAGGGAGGGGCAGAAGGAGTGGGAGGGAGAGAGAATCCCAAGCAGGTTTCACACACAGGACAGAGCCTGATGCTGGGCTTGATCTCACGACCCTGAGATCACTACCTGAGCTGAAGTCAAGAGTTGGATGTTCAATCAACTGAGCTGGCCAGATGCCCCAACTCAGGCAAGAGAGCCAGTTCTGTGATGATTAGTTTTATGTATCAACTTGACTGGGTCATGGGGTACCCAGGTGATTTGGTTAAACACTCTTGTGGGTGTGCCTGTGAGGGTGTTTTTGGGTGAGATAACATTTGAATTGATAGCTGAGGAAAGGAGACCATCCTCTTCAATATGGGTGGGTCTCATCCAATGTGTTGAAGACCTGAATAGAACAAAAGACTCAGTAAGGAAGCATTCTCTCTCCCTGTCTGACCATCACTGAGTTGAAACATAGGTTTCCCCCTGCCTTTGGACTTGGACTCAGGTCGTAACTTATACAGTCAGCTCTCTTCGGTCTCCAGCTTGGTGATTGCAGATGGTGGAATTTCTCAGCCTCCATCATTACTTGACCCAATTCCTTATTTTACATATTTACATATTTTATATCATATATATTTTTTATGATTTTTTGGCACAGACTCAAAGTAGCTAGGAATACAACTTGACTCCTTTGTTTTTCCCAATGGTTTGCCTGCAACCATCCTACTGATTTCTATATCAATTAGGTTTCTTAGCTGTAAGCAACAGATACAGGTTGCCCGATTTTTTTTTTTTGGTTGTCTGATTTAATTAGGAAGGGAATTTATTAAAATGATATTGGGTAGCTCATAGAATTAGCAGAAGGGCTGCAGCAGCAAAGGTCCATTATGATTCTGTAGCTTCTCATCCTCTGCAGTGGTGGCCATGCAGGCTGCATTATCAACCCTGCAGCTACAAAATGGCAGAGCCTCTGGAAGCCTGGGTTTCCAGATGACTACACACAGCATGGCCTCCTGCTGATTTGCACAGGGCATGGGGCAGGGGGAAGTATTGTCAACAGTTTGGGAGCTGAGTGTTGCCACAGCAAACCCGGCCTCTTCTGACTAAACCAAACCTGCACATTGATTTTCATCATCTTCTTTAATCCTCCTTTCAATAATTCTTTCAAACAGGAAGTATTAATTTTTTTTAAATTAAAGGAAACTGATGTTCCAAGACAGGAAGAGTCAAACACGTCCAGTTACTTCAGCAATTCCCTGTGAGGGCTCTCATCATCTACTTCTGCTCTCCTATGACCCAGATCATCATCTGTCTTGGATTTCTTTTCCTGGGGTCCAAGAAAGAAAGTGATTCTATGGAAAGCATTAGATTTATGGAACCCTTATTCTGTGTCAGACATTTCCTTTCTACATTAACTTAGCCGTTCCTCTCAATAATTTTGAAATAACTACTATGGGTTTTACTCTTGAAATGTGTTAGCCAAGGTTCAGAAAGTTAAAGTGGCTTCTCAAAGAATAAATTGCAAATGGAAAAGCCGGGATTTAAACCATGGTGCCGTAACTTGAGGGAGCTGCTTCCTTTACCGCCTTACACTGGTCCTTCTTCACCTTCTACTTTAATTTTTAGCTTCTGTGGTGGTAGTTTGTTTGGCGGTAGTCTGAGTATGGACTACCCCGGTTCCTCCCATTGCTTCCACCTTTTTGACCTGAGCTATCTAGCCTGGGTCTAGTGGACACTGAAGATGAAGGAAATCCTAGATTACTGAACTGAAGCGAATTCTCTGGACCTTAAGAATAGGAGTTTAAGCATCTTTCCTCCAGAACCCTGTTATTACTGTGATTTTTTCCCCCTGAGCTCCAACAATCTGCTTCTTTCTGTCCCTTTCTCAAATGAGTTTCCTATAGTTTTTATCTTCCCTGTTTCCTTTAACTCTGACTTGTACTTAGTCTTGGCTTATTACTCCTTAGAGGCCCATCACTGTTAGTGTCATGAAGAACTGAAAAGTTATTTCAGGATTTTCTGGTTCAAATATTTTAAAGAGAACTTTTTATTTATCCAGCTGCCTTTTTTTTGGGGGGGGGGGTGACAGTCCAAAAGTTAAAAAGTTGAAAGCATGTAGCCAGCCTACATCTTAACTCTCTGCTGTATCCAAAGGACAAAACAGCACTTTGGGCTTCCACTGGGCTCTGAATGGGGCTGGTATCATGACATCTCTTTGAGACCTGTCCTTACTCGGTTTGGAACTTTTTAGTACAACTATCCTGAGTTTGCAACAAAATCTGTTCTTTTGTTCTATGACTCAGTAAGTCTTTCTTTCATGGCAGTATTCTCCACCCTTTATTTAGCCCCAAAGTTTTTCTTATTCCTCCTTTCCATAGACATGCAAATTTAGAGATAAGGACTCTGCGCTTTAGCTGCACTTTGTTTAACTAGACGGTCTTCGAGAACTCTTTTCTTGCTGTGCCTATCTCTGAATCATAAGATTATAAATACGAGTTTCTTTGAGGCTGTTAATATATTACTCTGAATGCTTAAAAAAAAGAATGCTTCAATAATTTGAACTAAATGACCAATGAATTCAGATTTCTAAACAATCATATGCTTTACAGACATATAGCAATATCCCACTGCTTAGTAGGATTTGGGCTGTCACACCCGGCCAATCACAGCGTCTTTTTTTTTTTTTCTCAGAATGGTCATAACCTTTCAGTCCAGTACTTGGACATGGCCCCACAGCACTGGTGTAACAGGTCACACAGCCTGGGAACAGACACCATCATGTCCTAATGGACCTTTCTTACCTAGAGGGACACATTCACCTGGCAGCTCTCTCCTGCATGGTGATAGTGACAACTGGCATCTACTCAAGACATTGATTGTGTCGATGGGAAAGTGATGAGAACATTCCTTGAAATGTTGAGCCATTGGCTGTTATCTCCTGATTTCTATGTCCATGTCTGTCCAATGCCTGCCATCTGATCATGACATCATGTCAGGTGAGCATCTGGGTGATGGATTCCTCTTTCTCTCCAGAGTCTGGGGGTGCCCGTGGCTCTCAGAATGGGCTCAGTGAGCTTGAGACACTGAAATGGCAGCTCACATGCCCCCCCCACACTTTTTTCCGTTTTTTTAAAAAAAGATTTTATTTGTTTATTTGAGAGAGAGAGAGAGTGAGAGCACACCAGCAGGGGGAGTGGCAGAGGGAGAGGGAGAAGCAGGCCTCCTACTGAGCAAGGAGCCCAACTCGGGGCTCCATCCCAGGACCCTGGGATCATGACCTGAGCCAAAGGCAGTTGCTTAACTGACTGAGCCACCCAGACACCCCTCCCCTCCATATTTGTTGAAAGCACCCATGACCCTCAACAGAGACCCTGGACCTCGCAGACCCACAGAACCTGGAGTTGGAAAGGACCTGGGTGATGTGTTTCTGTAATTTTGCAGCTCTGCTCCCCAGAGGCCCCAGACTTCCCAGAGCTGCCAACTCAGCCCCAGCTTCAAATGAAGCAGCAATTCCTTGAACTCCTGTCAACAACCAGGTGCCTCATTTCATTTTGTTTGGAAAGGGGGTTCCAATGTCAAAAAGAGATTTGAATGCACCTGGTCTACAATGTTCTCCTCATTTGGCAGAGGGGAAAATGGAAGCCCAGGGAAGAAGCAACTTTTACCCAGGGTGTCAGGAAACATTCCCTCCCCAATTTTTCCTGGTGGGGGCTCAACACTAGTATCCTATTCGGAGCCTCAGGAAAGGCCACAAAGTCATTAAAGAACAAACCAGAAGTGACAAGCCCAGGATGGGGCGCCATAGGAAGGGAGGGTTGTTGGGACACTCAGAGGCCAGGTTCAGGGCCCACCTCCTCCTCGTCTCCCTCACTGCACTGTTGATAGTTTCTGTTTTCTTTGCAGATTCAAGGAGATGGCTGCTGTGGCAATCTGAAGATGATAGAAAATGCAATTATCTCATCGCCCTTAGGCTGGCTGTCTGCATACGCTGAAACCCCCCTTTGAGTAAGCTTCCAGCAGGTAGAGGAGCCAGACTATGTGCCCAGTTTACCCCAGCGTCCCTGGATGGAATTCAGAGCTTGCCACCTACAGGCCCTCCAGGTGCTAACTGTTTTGCCTTCTTGCTCGAACAACCCAGTTAAGATCATCTTGTTTCCCAATCATTGAGTTTTCGGATCCAGTCGAATCCTTTGGTGGTTTTAACATCTATTTATAGAATTCACTTAGGACGGTGCTTGTGTGCAAAGGTGATGATGATAAATGATTCATGATTCATTGTGTTGATTTACCTTACAGTGGGCAAGCCCGGACTTGCCCTCCGATCACAGAATGAGAGGAGAGGACTTCTGGGAGAAGGTAGCCCTCTTCAGTCAGAGCTGACTCAGGGGTATTATACCCCCTCTCTCTCCGTCTAGGGAAGAAAACAATGAGTCTGGGGATTAAAAGTTAGGAGGATAAGTGGAATACCCTGAATGACGTCATTTCCTATGTTCCTCAGGGAATGAATATTGTCACCTTCCTGTTCCTTCTTCCAGGGCTGGGGGGAAAAGAAACAACAAACCAACTGAGAGAAAATCCAGACTTAAGTTGACACATCACAGATGAAGAAACAGATCCAAGAACGGCCACGTGCCTCTCCCAAGCTCCCAAGCTCACGTAGCTTCTCAGCTGCCAGGCGGAGGTCGTGTGGGCTGGTGAGAAGTGATGGGGGAGGGTGGCTGTGGTGGGGAGGAGGAACTGGGACTAGGGACTGTGGCACGTTCCATCAGGTTGGCTTCCCTGTCAGGCTGGTTTGCCCATGGATGCTTTCTTCTGGACCCAGTTCAAGCCTCACCACTTCTGGGATACTTGACTTGACCCCATATGAAGTTCCTCAGCCTTCAGCAGGCCACACAATGCTTACCTTTCCATTTTATATTGCAGCAGGGTCTTGAGCATCAAGCCCTCTTTAGTGTAAACACCTGCCTTCCAGAATATTCTGTGGGGTAGCGTGCAGTCCTACAGTGTATATAACTTAGAAACAAAAGGAGACCACCTTACTGGTGAGAAATCAGTAACAAGAACAGAGCAGGGAGCCTTGAATCCCATTTTGTTGTTGCCAAGAAGAAGGCGGGGGGAGTTTCAACCATCCATGTATCACTAACAATATGGCTTAGTTTACCTTATTTTTGGATTACAGATATATATACATGTACACGTATACACATATATTTGTTTTCTAGTTGTTTTGAAAATAAGANGCAGTCCTACAGTGTATATAACTTAGAAACAAAAGGAGACCACCTTACTGGTGAGAAATCAGTAACAAGAACAGAGCAGGGAGCCTTGAATCCCATTTTGTTGTTGCCAAGAAGAAGGCGGGGGGAGTTTCAACCATCCATGTATCACTAACAATATGGCTTAGTTTACCTTATTTTTGGATTACAGATATATATACATGTACACGTATACACATATATTTGTTTTCTAGTTGTTTTTAAAATAAGATAAATGCTTATTTCTATCCTACATAAAAGAAGCCTGGAGATAAGGCAGCCCATGGCTGGTATAGTGGGTCAAAAATGTCATCGGGGGGGCTTAGCCTTCTCTGTGTTTCTGCTCTGCTGCTTTGGAGCCTGGCTTCCAGCTTCAAGGTTAGTTTATGGTCCATAATGGCTGTTAGGCTCCAGCCATCACATCCACACTCCGGATCAGAAGAACAAAAAAACCTGAAGGTAAGTGTTTTGAGTTTTATGCTATTACAATGCTTTATGAACATTTTTGTACCTGTACCCAGCTGGGCATGGGCAAGAGTTTCTCCGGTGTGTATACCTAGGTCACTGGATTATCTGGGTCAGTAGTTATGAGTGTGTTTGGCTTTGACAGGTTAATGCCAAAATACTTTAAAAATTTAAAGAAATTTGATACTACTACTACTAAATTAGTTTATACTACTCTTTTCATCTATTTGTCAATAGAGTGGTGTCATACTTTAAAATGTTGCCAATCTACTGAGCATATTGTGTTTTTAATTTGCATTCTCCTGATTACTAAGAGAATAAGCATCTCTTCATAGGTATATTGGTTATTTGGACAGTCTCCTTGTGAATTGCCTGCTTGAGTGTTTGTGCTATCTTTCCTCAATGGTTTTTCTTTTTCTTTTAACCCTGCCCCTCTTAATCGCTTTTATGTATATGCATCACAAGATAGTAGTTGTGATTGTGTACCTTAAAAATATCTTCTCCCATTTTGTGTCTTGATTTTTCATTTTCTTCTTTAAATATAAGCTGAAGTTTCTCTCTCTTTTTATTTATTTATATTTTTAGAGTAGGCTCCACATCCAATGGGGAACTCACAACCCTGAGATCAAGAGCCACATGATCTACTGACTGAGCCAGGCAGGCATCCCAGTTTTCATCTTCTTAATCATGTTTTTGATCAACAGAAACTCTTTAATGAATACTGACACATTTAGGAATATTTAAATTTATGATTAATGCCTTTTGTTTTGTACATAAGAAATTCTTCCATATAATGAGGTCATGAGAATGTTCTCCTCTATTATTTTATAAAATGTTTGTTAATTTGCCTTTCATGTTCAGTTCTTGATTCTACTTTGAATTTATTTGGTGAGAGGTCCAGGACTGCATCAGTCAGGGTCTCTACAGGTAACGGATGCTACATTTGATTTGGGCAATTTGAGGATGGTTTAGTAAAACCACTACTTACAAAGATGTGGACAAGATTTAAGAAACCAGAATGAGATGTGTCGGGACCTCCCAGTGACAGAGAAGAGCCATTACCAGTCCTCCCAGTAGTGATTCCTATTGAGTCTCTATGACCTTCAGCCTGTGGCTTCCAAGGTAACTGTGTTCAGCTGCCTCAAGCCAGCAGAATGGGAAGGAGCATGGCTTGGAATGGTCTATAACACTTTTTCAAGCATTCTGCTGCCTAAAAACTTAGCTGTATAGCCATACTTAGCTGCAAAGGAGGCTGGGAAAAGTAGTCTAGCTGTATAGCCAGTTCTAGTTGAATAACATGAGTCATTTGGTGGGGTCAGAGCGCGGACTGCAGAGGCAGCCCCTAAGATGGCCCTGGATGATTCTGCCTTCTGGTGTTCATGTCTTTGCGTAATTCTTCTCTCTTGAGTATGGCTTGGATTTAGTGACTACTTTTAGCAAATAAACTATGATGGGATGTTACTTCTGAGATCAGGTTTCAAAAGGACTACAGTGTCTGTCTTTACCACCTGCTCTGATGAGAGTCATGTTGTGAGTTTCCCTGTGCAGAGGACCATGGAGCAAAGAATGGGCCTATTTGGCCAACAGTGGGGAAGGACTCAAGTCTTGTCAACATGACTGGAGCCCTGGCCAACATCTTAGTAAGTTTTGTAAGAGACCCTGAGCCAGAGACTAACTAATCCAACTAACCTGTGCCTGGATTCCTGAGCCACAGAAACTACAATAGTAAATGTTTGCTGCTTCAAGCTGCCAATTTTTCCACTCAGGGTTGTAAGTTCAAGCCCCAAATTAAGTAGGCTCCACACCCAGTGTGGGGTTTGAACTCACAACCCTGAGATCAAGAATTGCATAATCTACCAACTGAGCCAGCCAGGGGCCCCTAAGCTACAAATTAACAGCAATAGACAACTAATATATCCTCGTAAGGTGATGCTCTTGATGGCAAACATAGTTCAATACTCTGCTTACTTCTTGGGGTTCTTATTTTCCCTCAGATGTTTAACCTTTGATTTCTTAGTGTCTTTTCACCTTTTTATTTATTTTTTTCATGTTTTTCAGGGGTGAGGTTTCTTAGAAAAATCTTAGTCCACCATATTACCAGAAATGGAAGTCCAATTCATTTCTATCTTCTTCATGTTTTTCATTAGGTATTTACTTAACACCTACTATGAGTCAGAAGATGCACTAAAAATGGCAGACTTTGTGGGCACGGGGGTAGCGACAAAGAACATTCTACTGAGGGCAGGGATAAAAATGAACATATAACAAGTATTTTTAAATGTCTTGAAGAATAAATAGCAGAGTAGGGGAATGGAAAATTATAGGCAAGAGGGGAGCTATTATTTTAATATGGTGGTCAAGAAAGTTTTCTCCAAAATGAGGCAACACTTCAATAGAGACCTGGATAAAGTAAAGAAGTTGGTCCTGTAGGTTGATTATGGGGGATGGATGATTTGTGCAGATAGTTTCTTTTATGTAGGTCTGCAGAAGATGTTGGGAAGAAGGCATGGGTTTCTCCTGACCTCATTTCTTTTATTCAGAGACATTGAATATAGACAACTTGGGCTTACTGCCTGGATGGCAGATGTGAGAATTAGTGCTGCTCTCATTCTTTCAAGTGTCAAAAGAGCTGCCTTGTCTAGGACAAGCCTTATGGCTGACGCTGACCTAAATGCCCTGGTGGCATCTTAGGTGTCACAGAGAATAGGGTCTCTTCAGCCCAGCTCAGGGTATATTCTGAATGAATCTTCATGGAATGACCTTTACAGGCAATCTCTTCCAGCTTTTGTTTGGTGGCTTAGCCAAGAACCTGCAGGTGCATAGGCATTTGTGAAAAGTAAGATCCTCTCTTTGTTAAAGTGATTTTTCATTTTATTTCATCTTGTAGAGACCTCTCCATCAACCTTTGAATGTTTTGTTAACACAACTTCCAGTTCCAAAGCAGTAAAACCATTTTTTCCTGATTCCTGGAGATAGAGCCTAGCGAGTAAGGCTATTTTTCCTTCAGTGATTCTGTATCAAAGAAGGGATAGTTGTACATAAAATGGATTTCAAAAGTGATATAAGATCATAGATAAGAGTGGAATTTCTGGAACCAGATTTCCTGAGCTCAAATAATTGCCTTTATGGCTTTTGTGGCTTCTGTGACCTTGAGAAACTTATTTTAACTTCTCTGCACCCCGGTTTACTCATCTCTAAGTGGGGATAGTAATTGCACGTACATCAAGGGTTGTTAAAGCATCATAGGGTTGTTAAATACATGTAAAAATTCTTAGAATAGTGTCTGGCATATAATAAGTGCTTTGTAAGACTTAGCTATCATCATCATTATTATTTTGTTTTTAGTAGCTAGGACAAGGAGTTGCTACGTCATTTAGATTGTAACAGAGGCCCACTCAGATTATCTAGTCGAATGTGGGTCTATGGCTAAGATTATTTTTTTAAGATTTTTTATTTATTTATTTGCCACAGAGAGAGAGAGAGATCACAAGTAGCCAGAGAGGCAGGCAGAGAGAGGGGAGGAAGCAGGCTCCCCGCTGAGCAGAGAGCCCGATGCGGGCCTCGATCCCAGGACCCTGAGATCATGACCTGAGCAGAAGGCAGAGGCTTTAACCCACTGAGCCACCCAGGCGCCCCTATGGCTAAGATTCTTATGCTTCAAAAGGGAGACAGGGATTTCTTGGGGACCTATAGAGAGTCCTAGAACTAAGTCTGGAACATAATTCAAGACCTGAAAGATCTAATGTAGCATGAGGGACCAAGTTATATTGCTGCCTCCTCAGCACTTGACATTTGCTCATTTTCTCTCTGGTCTGCGTGTTAACACGACTCAGCCATTTTCACCATATCTAATTATAATTTGTGAGTCTCGTTTCTCAAATAACTTCATCTTTCCCATATTTTTCAGTTTAGACTCTCAAGAGGGAGATAACTTTATTGGTTCTGCTTAAGAATCATTATATAACTCTAGAGCACCTCATGGTTCTCTACTCTGCTCATGCACTGATGAAAGCTGGGTCAGGGGCTTTTTCTAGTCTGATCACCTGAAGGGCAAGGTCAAGTGCTAGAACAGTGGTTACCTAAGCAAAGAGCTCTAGGTGGGGAAGTTTATCCTATAATGAGAGCATGATAGAAGTATACAGGATACGGGGACCCAGTCCTTTCTTTATTTAAAGTGTGGATGGAATCAGTGTGTGTGTGAGTTCAGATCTGCTAGAATATCCTGAAGACCTCCTCCGCATTGGAGTTCCACAAGAATGACTCCTTTGAGCCTCATGACTAAGCTTGAACTAGTCCCCAAAGGGGAATTCAATGCTGGGTCCTCAACACTAAACAGCGTGTGTCTTAAGGAAGCAGGAGAACCACTGTGGCTGCCCCTCAGTGCAATGGAAGCAGGGGCTGGAATCTGCCAGGGTTCGTTCTTAGTCTGTCATTGCTGATTCTCTTTGAATAACTGCTTCATTTTTGTATCTCCCTTGACTTCTTTACCTTGGTCAGCCTGGCCTCCTATTCTGAATCTTTTTTAAATGTTCAACTTCAAAACTTCCAGGAAAAGTTTTTATCAAACCTATACTGGGTCAGGTGACTCATTTCTACAGGTACTAATCAACTGTAGGTGGGGTGCTGGGTCATTTTAATACAATGATCGCTCCCATACAGAGGGCCGTGGAGGACCAACTTCTCATGAAATCAAGGTCTGGTAAAGCGTTCCTTGGGAACACAATAATATGTCCAATAAAAAGACATCTTTTGGTTACCCTTGACCATGTGGGATGCAGATAAGTGCACCCCCACCCCAACTAAACACCCATGTTTGTTTTATTGCTTGGGTGAAAAGGACTGAGTTATTCATCTTCCTCAGTTTACTGTCTTTCATTATCACTTGTTTGTAATCTATTTCATTTTTTGTTAATGGTCACAGAATGGTGACAAGGCCCGGTGAAACTGAGGGAAAGGGGAGGGAAGAGAGCAATAGATATTGAACAGTGGATTTGTGCCAGGAGATCTTTCTCTCTCTCTCTTCCTTCCTCCCTCCCTCCCTCCCTCCCTCCCTCCCTTCCTTCCTTCCTTCCATCCTTCCTTCCTTCCTTCCTTCCTTCCTTCCTTCCTTCCTTCCTTCCTTCCTTCTTTTCCTTCCTTTTAAAAATATTTATTTATTTATTTTAGAGAGAGAGAGAGAAATAGTGAGAGAGTAGGGTGGAGGGGTGAGGGGCAGAAGAAGAAGGAGAGAGAGAATTTCTAGCAGAGTCTCTGGTGAGTGTAGAGCTTGACATGGGGCTGGATCTCATGACCCTGAGACCATGACCTGAGCCCAAATCAAGAGTCAGACGCTTAACTGACTGAGCCACCCAGGCGCCCCTGTGCTACCTGTGATAGGAGATTTCTTATTCATCACCTCATTTATTTATTTCAAGCCCCATGTTGGCTCAAACTTACAACCCCAAGATTAAGAGTTGCATGCTCTTCTGACTGAATCAGCCAGGCGCCCCTCCCTTCATGTAATTTTTTATAATATGCTCTTGAATTAGGAGTTGTTATATTTGTTTTAGATCTGGGGAAAATTGGTATCTGAGAAATGAAGCCATTTACTGTAGATTTCACAATGAATTAGTGGAAGAATTGGGACTCAGCTACAAGCCTGAGTCTGAAAGCCATTCGTCATCTACTGCTGTATAGTCTGAACAAAGGGACTCTGAGCAAAGGTCCAAAGGGACTACGAGAAAGGATTTTCTTAACTGCTAAATGGGAATCTTCTATTCAACCCTGTCTTCCTTATTTGCCTTGCAGAGTTTCCCTGAGGCTCAAATGAGATCATGCATGTGCCCTAAAAATCTGTTCAAAAGCAGTTATCGAAAGGGTTCATCTGGTCCCGACTCTGAACTTGGATTGAGTTCCACAACAAGCAAAGCAGACTCTGCCCAAAAGGGTTTTGCAGTCTCAAGCAGGAATTAGTTACTTTCCTTTCTCCACAAACCTCCTTCCAGGGAAGATAATGCATGTTTTAATGTTTACCTTATACCTGTCTTTGTTCTCTGTCTTTGCTGTTCCTGAAAATGGACTGCTTGATAAGAAGGGACTGTTCCGGAAGCAGGCAATGTGAGTGGGGAGGAGAAGCAATGTATCATGTCTTTCAGAAACGAGGGAGTTGGCTTTTGAGGAGCCAAAGGTAAGGTGGCTTAGTTCATCTTGGAGACATGAGAGGAATATTACACAGCAGGAACAACAAAGCCAGGGAATCATCAAGTGGGAAGGCAGTTTGTGAGTTTCATTCTCGTGGCAGGAGCAAGAAGGAAAGCTCCCCCATGGGGTATCCCAAGACTACGACGGTGAAGAAGAAGGCTTGTTTCTCAAACACTCCCTTCCTTTGGCCATTGGGAGACTCCGTTTTGTCTTACACAGCATTCCCAGCTTACTGAGGTGATCAGTCACTCATGTATTAAAAGAAAAAAAAAGACTATTAACATCGATTACTGGAATCCCCAAATAGAATCTTTGACAGAGAAAAAGGCAGTATTAATGGGAGCAAAAAATGAGAAGGAAAAGCATGGTTACAAAGATGCTGGGTGGGATGAGACAAACTCAAGACCCCCCGGGGCCCTGAAATTATGTAAGTTATCAGACAGGATCATAAGGCCGTGTGTGCTGAGGAATGGACCGACTGGAAGCAGGAGAGGAGGGAGGAGAAAAAAGCACCTCGAGATTGCGGGAAATGAATTTTACCATATTTGCAGGGTTTTTGTTTGTTTGTTTGCCTGCTGATACCCATTTACCTATCTGTGGGTCTGATTTGCACATAGTGTTGGTACCTCGTAGGATCTATTGATATAGGAAGAAAATGGATCAAGAGGAGAGGTCCTGTCACTCATATGTGCACACTCTGGAACACCTGGAGTCTGCCAGTGATCTTCCTGGAGGCTGCTTTCACATCCTTGTTTCTTAGGCTATAGATCAGAGGGTTCAGCATGGGGATGAGCACAGTGTAGAAGACAGACACAA
Source organism: Ailurus styani (assembly GCA_002007465.1). Taxonomy (NCBI): domain Eukaryota; kingdom Metazoa; phylum Chordata; class Mammalia; order Carnivora; family Ailuridae; genus Ailurus; species Ailurus styani. The sequence goes on along the minus strand of LNAC01000293.1, from coordinate 1,354,298 downwards.
CCTTGTCTTCCTCCAAGGACTTGCCTGAGCCACTCCGCAGGTACATGAAGATGAGGGTCCCAAAGAAAAGGGCCACAGCAGTGAGGTGGGAGGCACATGTGGAGAAAGTCTTGGCCTTGCCACCTGGAGACTTCACCTTCAGAATGGCCTTGATGATGAACAGGTAGGATACCAGAATGATCAAGGCATTGGCCAAGATCACAAAGTTGCCAAAGAAGACAATGACAATCTCAGTGTTTGTCGTATCACTGCAAGCTAGCTTCAGTAAGGGTGGGAGGTCGCAGAAGAAGAAGTTGATCTGATTGTGGTCGCAGAAGGAGAGGGTGAAGGTGCATGTGGTACGCAAGATGGCCCCTGACATCCCACAGACATAGGCTCCTACCACCAAACTCCAGCAGATTTTGGGATTCATGGCTACAGTGTAGAGCAGTGGGTTGCTAATAGCAACACAGCGGTCATAGGCCATCACTGCCAGCAGGAAACACTCTGTGCCTGCACAGGTGGTGAAGAAAAAGAACTGGGTAGCACATTGGCCAAAGGAGATGACCGTCTTGCCTGTGGCCAGTGTGGCCAGGATCTGAGGGGTGATGACCAAGGCATAGCAAGCATCCAGCAAGGAAAGATGGCTCAGGAAGAAGTACATGGGGGTGTGGAGTTGGACATCCACTTGGATCAGAATGATCATTCCCACATTCCCCAGAAGGGTGATGATATAGAAAATGAGAAACATCAGGAAGAGGGGAATCTCCAACATGTGGTAGTTAGTGAAGCCCATGAGAATGAACTCTCTTACTGTGGTGAGATTATTCTCAGTCATCGATTCAATATGGACAATTGATCTGAAGATGAGAATGAACAACAGGAACCATAAAATCCCAGAATGGGAGGATAGAGTCTCTCTATGGTAGGAAGGACAGATTCTCTCTATGATAGCTTTGTGTTTCTAGTCCAATTTATAGAGCTTGTTTTTGAGAAATCCTGTACCTGGCTGATTCTCCTTGGGCATCTATGTTCTTCTGCATTTTTTGGAGCTGAGTCCTGAGCTGGTGTTTCTGCTTCAGATTAAGTCTGGTTTGTATTTGGAAATTTCTGTGAAGACAAGAGACACATAGACACAGATTTCGGAAGAACCTGGTCAGCATGCGTTGTAATCCTCATGGGATTCATACCTTCTGCTTGATCATCCAGTTACTGGATAAGCCTCCATCTGTGGACAGTTCTACCTAACTCTTATTTTGGATCTGTATTCTCTCTATCTTCCACACCTTGGTTTTAGTTTTACTTCCAGACACTCACAGCAAATGTAATTCCTTCTTCTTATAAAAAGCTTTCAGGAGTTGGAAGATGGTGAATCTGCTTTTTATATTGACTGTCCCCTCATATTACCCACTGATGTGTTTTTTTCTTATTATATAATTAGTCGCATGTAGTCAAAAACTGCTTAGTCGGATGGTATTAAAAAGACGTTTAGGGGCGCCTGAGTGGTTCAGTTGTTAAGTGTCTGCCTTCAGCTCAGGTCATGATCCCGGGGTCTTGGGATCGAGCCCCTCATCGGGCTTCCTGCTCTTCAGGAAAGCCTGGTTCTCCCTCTCCCTCTGCTGCTCCCCTGCTTGTGTTCCCTCTCTTGCTGTGTCTCTCTCTGTCAAATAAATCAATAAAATCTTTAAATAAAATAAAATAAAATAAAATAAAAAGATGTTTAAGGGTGCAAACTTATAACTGGCAGATATGAGTTCTAGAGATTTAATGTACACCCCAGTGATTATTGCCCCAAAACATTGTATGATAAACATTGTATTACAGTCAACAACATTGTGTTACAAACTTCAAAGTTGCTAAGAGACTAGTTCTTAATTGTTCTCACCACAAAGAGGACTTAACGATTGTGGGAAGTGGTAGAGGTGTTCGCTAACACTACACATATGGTAATGTATTCCTGTATCAGACCACTACATTGTACCTCTTAAACTTACACAATGTTATGTATCAATTATATGTCAGTAACAATAAAAAAATCTTAAAGTCTTTCTCTCCACTTTAATCTTTGCCATTTTATTTTATTTACTATTTTTTAAAAGTTTACTTATTTATTTTTATTTTAAGCAATCTCTACACCCAGCGTGGGGTTCGAACTCACAACCCCGAGATCAAGAGTCTCATGCTCTTCTGACTGAGCCAGCCATACACCCCTAATCTTTATCACTTTAATCTTGGGAGCCTCCTTCAGCTCAAATCAGAGGCCACTAGTGAAAGAGAGACACTGATGGTTTCCTGAAGCTGTTCCCCGCACCTGACTCCAGCAGCTAGGTCTGGAGATGAGTCAAGTTCTGTGGTTGTCCCCTCTAGGACACACCAACTAGGTAAGTCACCTTTAAAATACACTTCCCCTCCTTGGGTTTTATTTTCTGTTCAGCAAAATGGCAGGGCTAGGTTATATGATCATTAAAGTTCTTTTGTCTCTCAGAAAGCATGATTTACAGGTCTAGGTATATGGGTTAAATGAAGCTTTTGAAAGGACTTTCCTAATATCTACACTAGAATGTGCATACTCTACCTACAAATTACTGAGTAAATAAAATATGCAGGCACTATTTCAAGTGATTTGTTGCTTATGGGGTCTTAGGTCTGAAATTGAGTTGATCATACTTGCCAGTTCCTGATAAGTCATCATTACTGATGCAAGGCTCTTTCTCACTTTTATTCATTTTCCTTCCTTCTCCCTCCATGCCCAATCCTTCCCCCATTCCTCATAAGTATACAGTCTAAGGCATGTAAAATATATATGCTCCCATGCTTAGTCCTTTCATACTGATTTAAAAATATGTGTACCTTTAAAAAATACAGTGATTTGGTGTGGTTTTAATTTTACATACAGGGTCTTGTGCTGTAAAACCTAAAATTTTTTTCTTTTCCCACATATACTATATTTTTGTGATTTGTTCATGTCATGTAGCTACATCTAGTTTGTTATTTCTGGTTTTACTATGGTCTTCCTTGGTATGCTTACAGCACATTTACTTATCCATTCCCTAAAGATGTTGAAGCTTTGCAAAAATTATCTTATTGTATCCTAGAAACAGCCCTCCGAGGGCTGTTAGCTTATCTATTTATTTTTTTTACTGGTGAGGAATTTGAACTTCTGGGAAATGAATTTGTTTAAGGTGACCCACTTTAATAAGTGGAAGAGCTCAGTTCTGAATGGTAATTGTTTGATGGCAAATTCTGTGCACTTTGCTATGAATTTTTTTGCTGCCTTCTTACACTTAAGCATCTCTATGATTCATGAAATCAAAGGAATCTCCCTGCAGTTCTTTGCGCTATCAGATCCTTCTTGTTTTCAAATCATGAGACAGCTTGGCTAATTTCAACATCTTTCTCACCCCCTAATTCTGAAATTGTCATAGACCATTTTCTGTCCATCTCATGGAGAAGTTGTGAGGTTCCCTCTGATTCTGAGACAAGACTGTTCAATGCACATGACGTGGGAGTAGGTGACCCAGATCACTGGGGTAGAGATGCAACCACGCTGGATTTGTTCTACACGCACACTAAGCCCGTCTCATACTCTGACTCTAATTCTTCCAGCTGCCCAGGGGAAGCAGCAGGCAGAGCTGAAAGCTGGGTACATTCATGACTATTTTATGGATAAACAAAGTGAGGCTTGGAGATGTTAAGGAGGCTGCCCAGTTTGCCAGACATCTAGGAAGAAACAGAAGCAACATTTGAATCTGAGACTTTCTAACTTCAAATTCTGTGGTCTTTTCTTCTCATTATGCTATCCTCTTAGAGAAAGCAAATAAATTTTTCTGGAGACCCAAGGCTCAACTTTTAGACTCATAGTACTTCTAAGTTTATTAGACATATACTCAACTTCATGAGGAAAGAGGACTAAGTTTGACTTTGGAGTTTTTTGGTGGTCCATGTCTTTTCTTCTTCCTTCTTGGGTTAAGGCATTCCTACAGATTACTTAAAAAAAAAAAAAGAGTCTGAAGTACCTGGGTAGCTTAGTTTGTTAAGTGTCTGCCTTCAGCTCAGGTCATGATCCCAGGGTCCTGGGATTGATTCTCATTCAGGCTCCTCGATCCATGGGGAGTTTGCTTCTCCCTCTGCTTGCTGCTCCCCCTGCTTGTGCTTTCTCTCTCTCTCTATGACAAATAAATAAATAAAATCTTTAAAAAAGGAATCTCTACATCCAAGATGGGGCTTGAATTCATGACCCTGAGATCAAAAGTCATATGCTCTACCAACTGAACTAGCCGGGCACCCTGAAAAAACCCAGATTCTAAACCAAGTTTGTCTTATTCTAAAGCCAGAGCTCTAGTACGTATGATTAGGCCCACCTCTAGCATAATCACAGGTAGTACAGTAATTTACAGTGAAGTCTTGGGTCTAAGCTTTGCAGTCAAGTGTATGCATACAGTGTATGTCAGTGTATCTGAAAATACTATTTTCAGATATACAATATAGTCCTTCCACACTTCCATAAATCACCCGATGCTCTTCACCACAAGTGCACTCCTAAACCCCCATCACCTATTTCACCCATCCCCCCATCCACCTCCCTTCTGGTAACCATTGGTCTGCTCTATAGTTAAGAGTTTGTTTCTTGATTTGCCTCTCTCTTTTCTTCCTCTATGATAAAGAAGATGTGCTACATAAATACAATGGAATATTACTCAGCCATAAAAAGAATGAAATTTTTCCATTTGCAACAACATGGATGGAGCTAGAGAGTATTATGCCAAGTGAAATAAGTCAGCCAGAGAAAGTCAAATTCCATATGATATCACTCATAGGTGGAATATATTTTCTAAAATTTACCTAGTGACACATAAACCCAAAGAGATTACAGCTATAGGTCTCTAAAATAAAAAACCAAAAAAACAAAGACGATCTTACTTGTGTATTTCATACAAGAGCTGAAATCTCAGTCTGAACATGGTCCCATTAGACGACAGGTTCCAGTGACAATGACCAGATTCCCTGCCCAGTTTCACCTTCTCTAGCTTGTATGCACTTTACTTCAGAGCTAGCCCCCTCTCAACATCCCTGAGGTCACAATTATACCATGATTACCTGGTGGGATAATTCAGTTGGGTTCATCTTCGGTTTGGAATCCAACTAATCTAGTTCATTTAAGCATTTTGCAGTAGGCAGCTGAGATTGCTCCGATAGGTGAATGTAGCTGACAGATTCTAGGTTTCTTCTTACTGAGCAAACCAGCGAGATGTTTAAAATGCTTCGGGGATGGTTTTGGGGGAGGGAGGCAGTGCACACGGAAGCTGTCCCTGAATCACGTGTCGGTAACTGGGACAGCCTCCGGGCTCCCAGGAACAGCTGGCCTTGTCAGGGAGAAGACACTTCAGCAGGGGCTCATTATCTCTTCTCTCTCTACATCTGAGAGGATAAAAACAAATCTTGTGGGATTTCACGGCAACGCTGAACTCATGTTAGTCTCAAAGCTCATTTGCAGTTGCTGTAGGGAATGAAGCTGGTTCCTCTTTGCCACTGGCCCTCCCTGTCCTGCTCTCCGCGTCAGTCAGTGGGTCTGCCAGGACTGGGACTCTGAGGACTCCTGGCGAAGTCCTCTTCCCACTGTGTCCACCCTTGCACCCGGACCTTGGATCAAGTCTCATGTCATGGCCTGCTCAGAATTTCACCAGGAAGGATGGATTATTGGTTCAGGGGGGGAATGAGGCTAGAGCCGTCTAAACACGCTTCACTTGAGTCTATACCATGAGTAGCTTATTAGTTCATCTTCCTTCACGATCCATGGCTGGACTTTCTGTGGGAAGCTTTCTCTGGCTAGGCCAGCTCTCATCTCTTCGGTGGTCTCTGAAACCCACTCTCTGTGTGTGTTAGAACCATATACTTTGGCCCTGAATTCTAGCTGCCTTCCATTGTTAATGGCTATTCCCTGGTGGTTTCTATCACAATTGCTCAGCTCGACTGCAGGTTTCTGGAGAACCCATCTTGCTTCCTCCGAATCCCGTGCAGTCTGCTTTAGGAGAACCACTCCCATGCCCTGTGTGCTTTCATCCACTCATCAGTGTAGGATCAGAACTCTTTCAGCGAGACCTCAGAGAAGCCACGTGTCCCATTCACTCAAAGTAACATGGCAGGGATAAGACCTCTTGATAATTAGCAAGCAATGCAGCCTTGCTGGGGTGGTTCTTGCCATAGCAGATGACAGAGGGAGCAAGAATACGTGACAGAGAAGGAAGGCAGCCGCAGACCAGGGCTTCTGGCAGCCCAGGGAATTCCATCTTCCAAAGTATTTTTGGACAATATTTATTATCATTTCCTGTAATTAAATACCTACTGACATATCTGTGTGGTAAGAGAATGCATCCTGTATTTCAAGTGTTTCCTATAGACGATACAGTGGCCATTGGGACAAGATAGAGAAAAAGGAGGGAGCATATGCCAGAAATGATAATATTCTATTAAACATCCCCTGGGGAACTTGTGGAGGCAGGTGATTCCATCGTATTTATTACCTTTTCTTCTTGGCCTCAGTTGGAAAGATCTGGAGTGCTTCGATGTATTACACTATTATTATTGCTGTTGTTCTCGTTCCAGTCAAGCCTAGGACTCTTGTTTTGACTTTTGGGAAAAGATGCATCTTAGCTTGGTTTCTTTAAAACAAAAGATGCAAGACAAGGGCTTGGGGGCCAGTGTGTCACTGAGGAAGCAATCATAGGAGAGACCTGTCGGGGAGTGAAGGAAGCAGAGACTAGTTGAAAAAAGATATAAAAAGGGCGCCTGGGTGGCTCAGTGGGTTAAAGCCTCTGCCTTCGGCTCAGGTCATGATCTCAGGGTCCTGGGATCGAGGCCCACATCGGGCTCTCTGCTCAGCAGGGAGCCTGCTTCCTCCCCTCTCTCTGCCTGCCTCTCTGGCTACTTGTGATCTGATCTCTCTCTGTGTGTCAAATAAATAAATAAAATCTTTAAAAAAAAAAAAGAAAAAAGATATAAAAAGATATAGTTTCAGGTGGAGTCTAGCCTGATCCGTAGGGCAACTCTGGAGTATGAATTATATCCTGACTCAGTTCTGCCCGGAGGCAAAGGATTTGGCCTTTTTCAGCCCACATGGACTGTTCACGGACCGTGGGCTGCCCCTCAGAGTGAAGGTGTGACCCCCTTTGGAGAGGAGGACCCCTTGGCTGAGTTTCCTATAGACACTTGGCTGAAGAGGGCACTACTCCAGAGAAGGCTATAGCTATGAGCTGTGAGCAGCCACAGGGAGCCACGGGTGGCTGGGCTGATCTGGAGACTGGAATACTCAAGGATGCTCTCTGCTCCTGACAGACTTTCGGGCCTTTATAGCTGGGGCTTCCGATGTTACCGTGTGAGGTAGAGACAGCCCAAGAGGGGCAGTAAGAAAGATGCTTCAGCGCAATCCCTATCACAATTCCCATGGTATTATTTTTTTAAAGACTCTTTTTTTTTTTTATTGGTGAGAAAGAGAAAGAGCATGAGCAGGGGGAGGGGCAGACTCCCCGCTGAGCAGGGAGCTGGATGTGGGGCTTGATCCCAGGACCCTGAGATTATGACCTGAGCCAAAGGCAGACGCTTAACCAAGTCAGCCACCCAGGCACCCCTCCAGTGGTATTTTTTATCATGGAAACAGAATAAACAATCTTAAAATTCCTCTGGAACCACCAAAGATGCTGAATAGTCAAAGAAATCCTGAGAAGGGTCAGAGTTGGAAGCATCACACTCCTTGGTTTCAAGCTGTACTACAGAGCTATAGTCATCAAAACAATACAGCACTGGCATAAAAATCATTATAGAAACCAATGGAATAGACTAGAAAATAAGGCTTCTTTTTTTCATTGACGTGGAGCTGACACACCATATTACATTAGTTTCAGCGGTATGACATGGCGAGGGGACGAGTCTATGCTTTATGCCGTGCTCCTTGCAAGTTTAGCCACCATCTGTCACTGTAAAGTGTTAGCACATCACCACTGACTATATTCTCTATGCTATGCAAGTGAGGCTTCTTAAGATTCCACATGAGAGAATGTCATCCAGTATTTGTCTTTCCCTGTCTGACTTATCTCACTTAGGATAAAGCCCTCAACATCCATCCGTGTTGTTGCAAATAGCGGGATTCCCTTCCTTCTCATGGACAAATAATATTCCATGGTGTAGATAGCATATTTTTTGGCCCTTTTATAATCCATATTCCTCATGGAATTTGGAGAAACTGTTTAAAACCTACATTCGTTCTATAATTTCCCTAAATTCCTCCATTGATTTCCCACTGCACTTAGAAAAAAACCTAATTTCTTACTCTGACCTATGAGATCATATGTGATCCACCCTCTGTGTACCTCCTTTCTTCATCTCTTACTGTCCTCTGTTTATTCTTTGAGAACCCAGTTTATTCCTGCCTCAGGCCCTTTGCACTTGCCATTCCCGCTGTCTGAAATGCTCTTCAAACAAGAAGATGCTCTCGTGTGTTCTTCTCATGCTGGTCCTAGCATAAATGTCACATCAGAGACCTTTTCTGACTTCGAGTCCCTTCTCTGCCACTACCCTAGGCAGTTCCTATCATATCATCTTGCTGTATTTGTTTATAACTCTATTTTCTGTCTCTGTCTATTAGAATGTAAGATCCAAGAAGGCAGGGATTTAATCTGTTTTGTTCATTGCTATATGGCTAGTGCCTAGAATGTTTCCTGGCGTACATTAGGTGCTCAAATATTTGTCAAACAAATGAAAGGAGAGATCCTTAATGTTTCTATCGTTCAGTCAGAAAAGTCAAACACCTTATTAGAAGAATGGGCAAAGTATACGAATGCTAAATTTGCAAAAGAAGAAATAAGTATCTATACATATGAAAAATGTTTAATGTCACAATAAATAAAAACTTACAACTTATATAGCCTTGAGCCACCTTCTTTCTTTCATAATCACCAAATATTTAAAAGAAGATCATGATACTTACATCAGCAAGGTGCTGATCAGTTTTATTATTTTGTATCACGACCCTCACGAATGAAAATGCCTTCCTCTACAATCATTCTGCTTCTAGGGAGTTAGCCCCCAGAAACAATCATTAATAGTACAAAGATCTGTGGTCACGGCACTGTTGTTTTATAATAAAAAGTTGAAAATACCAATGTGACCAAAATCATTTAGGTGTAATAGGATATTTTGGATGCGAGGAGCAAGGGTTCCAACCTCCAACCCGAGCATCTCCCAGTGCATGGGCTTGCTTGGGAGGGTTGCTTGGGGTGGGGCTGAGAAGGGGCACTGTCGTACATGGGGAGCCAAGGAATTTTCCCAGCTCAGACCCCGACAGAGGTTCAGGGATGTGAAATATCCTCCGTGGCCTGGGTTGGGGGGTGAGCTGGTGCAGGACTCATCCTAAGGGAATGAGGGGTCTTCCTGGTGGGCGGGGCTGTGTTGGTGGTGGTGGGTGTTGGTGTTGGAGGTACAAGTAGCAGACCAGTGAGATCATATCCATCCAGCTGCATTGGTGGATGAGGACGAAAGGGGGGCGTGATTTAAGTAGTAGCCCTCAGGAGCAGAAGCTGATTCCTCGTGGTGTTGCATGTACTGTGGTGAGCCTGGGAGTTCAGTAGCATAGCTCAGCATGAGGGCATCTCTGTGGAATGGGTAGGGGCTCTGGGATATCTTAAGATGGGGGAGTGTGAATCAAAGGTGACCTCATGGGACCACCAGGGCGGAAAATGCTCAGGATATAATGCTAAGTGGACAGCCGTGTTGGGGGATGCTTAAGGGTTTAAATTTTCCCCACGTGAGGATAAGAAATACCATATATCTTTTTAAAAAAACGGTGCACAGAAAACTTTGTGTATATTGGAAGTCCAAAACACTGAACCAACAACTACTGGAGTTCAGCGAGTTTTCCAAGTGAAAGGACCTGCATAAATGATGATCAATAGCCTTCTCTGCCTGAGAAGCAATCAATAAAACAATGCAAGGGGAACCTAAAGGCCCGAGGAAGGAACGGAATGAATGGAAGGGAGGTGTCAGCTCTCATGGGTGGTGCCGGCTTGGCGTCATAAGGACGTGTGTCCAGTGTTTAACTGCCACACATCTTCATTAAATTAATGCTTCTACATTGCATCGTGGTGTCTCAATCCCCTTTTTGTCAAGATTAAGGCTATGAAAGTGTTATATATAATATGTAATATACCTCCACCCCCTGTGGGTCTCTCCTCTACTCAAGGGTTTTGAGAATTTCTGCATACAAGAAAATTTGGGGATGTCTTGTGCCTTCGGGTTACCATGACTACCTCTGAGATTGTTCAAGTGCGTGTGGTACATCAGACAAGGGCAATCTCACCGTCTTTGTGGCGAATTTGGGAGTCAGTTTTTCTTTTCCTGCGGTTGCCTGGACATTGAGGGTACAGAGTCTCAGGGCTCAGTGGCCCCAACGTCATGAGCAGCCCGACGAGAGGTCCCAGCACTTTCCACGGTGTTGGTGTGGGTACAGGTCCCTCCCACGTGAGGAGCTTTAGAACAGTTACATTTCCCTGTTAACTCACCTCAGTGGAACAGTACAGAAATAATGTGTCGACTTTACTCCGATTTGTACTCTGATTTGTAAATATATGTGTAAATTTCTATAGAAAAAAATTCTGGAAGGATAACCATCGTGCCAGACCCCGTTCTGTGTGTCTTCCACGTATCACTTGTAGCCCCCGAGTCCACCCAGGATATGACTCACTTAAATTCCCCACACAGAGGAGGATTTGAACCCGCACAGTCTACTCCCCGGGCTTAGGGGCTAAATAATTACGTTCTAGTATCTTTCCCTCTGTGAACAGTGCCTACCGGAGGAGTATGATTATAGGGACTACATTTCTTCATTTACACTTTTGTGAACTTTCCAAATTTTCTGTCCTACTTAGCTGTGTTTATAATCATCAGCTGCGGACTACAGGGGTACGGGATCGTGGGTAAGAGCAAGGTGTGTGAAGCCAGCCTCCCCTGGTTCCGGTCCCAGCTGTGTGAGCACGGGTGGTCATTTCACCTCTCTGAGCCTCTGCTTCCTCACGGGGAGAGGAGAACGATAGTGGTGTCTTCCCCAGGGGGTCGTTGTGGGGGCCCGGGACGAGTTACCCGCGATAAAGCCAGTGTGGTGTGGTGGGCACTGCTCTAAGGCCTTTATGTATCGGTTACTAATACTCGCTGAGCGAATGAGTCTGCAGGCTGCTGGGACACCACATAATCACCTATTTCATCTGAGCCCTCACAGTGAGGCTGGTCCCAAAGGGTCACTCTGAGGACAGCCCCTCAGAGAACAGAATGCTTTGGTGTTTCCCTCCAGCCCCCGGGTCCCAAATGAGGCTTAATTATGGCAGGGGCTGCCAGACAGGACAGAGTGTGAATGGGGAGGAATCGAGACAGCTAACTTCGCAGGGGCCCTTTTCTGAAGGTTTCTCGCCTCTGGGGATCCAAGGAGCTTAATTAGCAGCTTAGGGCCTGATTAGAGAAGCCCCAGCAGCGACGAGCCCCCTGCCCCGGTCTAATTGCCTTCCTGGAATGCCCAGGACAGGGCTGGGAGGCAGGCACCTATTGATTGCTGGGGCTTGAAAGCTGCTGGTGTTGAACATGCGTATTCCTCTGGCCCCCCAAAGCCCCGCTCAGACACCACATTCTGCTCCCCCCCGCTCCCCCCCACCCCACCTGCCCTCCTGGCCCAGTCTTCTGGACTGGTCCTGCTGGAGGTGAGTGTGAGCAATAGCAGATCCGAGAGAAAATGAACCGCAGTCCAGATGCAAAGTGTACCTGACAACCTGAAGTCTGGTTTCCTCTCATGTAAAATGGGTCTATCTCCTTTTTGCTTTTTAAAAAAGAGATTATTTATTTATTTTAGAGGGAGATTCAGAGAGAGAGTGTGTGGTTGAGAGGGAGAGAGAATGCACAAGCAGGGGAGGGGCAGAGGGAGAGGGAGAAGCAGGCTCCCTGCTCAGCAGGGAGCCCGATGTGATGTGGGGCTCAGACTCTGGGATCATGACCTGAGCTGAAGGCAGACGCTTAACTGACTGAGCCACCCAGGGGCCCCTACCTCTTTTTTCTTGCGAGAGTAGGGACAGAGCTGGCACTAGCTGAGAGTTACGAGTTGCACTTCACCCTTGCAGGGATGCAAGACACTTAGCCTCTGGGGTCTCAGTTTCTTCATCTATACCGCTGGACCAACGCTGCCTCTCACACCTGCTTCAGATGATTGTTTTCAGAATGCGAAGAGACAAGTTAGGTGAGACCACGTGGAAAACGAAGTCTGCGATTTAAGTATCGGGGGTTCTATTCGGAAAAGAGGAAGAGCAAACAGCTCCCTTGTTGAACCTCTGAGAAGCTGGTAACTCTCTGGCAGGTGTTTGGAATGCATCACGGAAAGAGCTGGAAGCTCTAAGCGGGCTCTAGAACAGAGCGATCTCCTTGGTGGGAGATTTAATTTCCCAGTCACTGATTTGTCAGGAAGGGTCACCAGGAGCTCAAACATCAGTCGCCAGCGATGCTGCAGAGAGGGTTCGTGTTGTGAGTGGGAGGTACATCTAGATTCCCACAAGCTAGAGTTCATGAAGCTGCTCTCGGTGGGTGCTTGGCTGAGCTGCCCCTCAGGCAAGAGAACCGAGGTCTCTTATTTAGGACCGTCAGCCGGGCGCTGACTATGGGAGAGGCTGCAAGGAGGTCAGGGGATGAAAGAGCCCCATCAGAGCAAGACAGACCTGAGGCTCATGCTCATGCTTTGCAAGGCTGGCTCGGTGTAGGTGTTCCCACCACCACAACCTTTCCACTCCCCACCCCCCTGTAAAGGAAGACAGTCCATCTGTCCTCACCACTCTCCCCAAAGGGGAGAGCGCGAGTCATTGTGGGCATCGGAACAGCAGTACTACATCTCTGAATAGGAGTAGCCATCCTGGCAGGAGAGGGTGTCTTGTCAGGCTGCAGATCTGGGCTCTCGATCCTTCCAGCTTCTTCCACCAGCAGTCTGCTTCTAGGCAAGATCCACCTTGCCTCTCCTTTCTCATCTCTGCTTACTCTGTCTGAAGGCAGGAGGGGACAACCATGACCTTCAGAGTCTCCTTTAAGTTCCAAGATGCTACTGTCTGCTCAGCCCAGGAAGGAGAAATGTAAAAGATTTGAGGTCAGCATTTGGACAGACTTGATATGCCATTCTAGAAGTTTGTTTTTCGATCACAAAGTGAGGAAGAACCTCAAGATTTCCACTTTTCAGGTCTTTCCCCAGCCCGCCAACACGTCCCATCTGGATCTCCATGACCACCATGGTGAGAGGCCGGCGGTGGGGGGAGGCGGAAAGGGCTCTGGGTCCCAGCTCTGGCTTTTTTTTCTAGACATGTGACTTTTGGACAAGTCTGTTGACCTCTCTGAGTCTCACTTTCCTCATCTGAAAATGGGCTGTGTGAGGATTGGATGAGATAATGGGTGTCCGGTGTTCTAAAATGAGAAATCATGGAAGTCATTTGTAATTTTGGGGAGAGGGAGCTCACACCTTCCATTGTGTGCCACAGAATCAATATCTGTTGAACACATGGTATGTCATCTCATTTCATCCTGCAACACTCCTGTGACTTTGGTGGTTTCACGTCCATCTCTTAGATGGAAGAGCCAAGGTGCAGGGAAGGTTAGCAGCCGGCTGTGGTCTGACCCTGCTGTGCTAGAACTTGGAAGCGTTCTGGTTCTCGGACAACATGCTTTCTCTGCCTCTCTGCTATTTTCAATGAGGCTTGCCGGCGAACCTTTTCCTATCTTGATGAGTTTAAATCCAATCAGAAAATGACCAACTGAAGTGTTTTTTTCCCCCTAGACAAGTTTCTGAGGACTCTGTTTTGATCTCTGGGTTGAGCTGCTTTGTAACCTGAACACAGACAGAGTGTGGGTGAAAGGAGCCGCTATGTTTCTCACCATTTAAACATTCTGAGGACCCAAGCTTCCCCCCCCCCAACACTTTGAGTAGCAGTCAAAGCATCTGGCACTTCATTTCTTTATTCCTTTTTCCTCTTCAGGTCATCACAAGCAGATGATACCAGTTCTATTATAGTGGCAGGGAGGGAGGTAACTGTCATCTGAGTCTCTTTAGTTCTATATATTCATCATGACATCCCCAGTGTCCAGAACACTGCCTGGCACAGAGGATAAAGGCAGATCTTTTATAAATCCTTGTTGCATACTTCCAGCTGAGGAACAGTGGCTACCTAACTTTAGGCGCATCATACCACCTTTGTATCTCGCCCCTTTTAAATAACTTTCAACCTGCCTTGGAAGATCTAAGCGGATTAGTTTTGCTGCGCTATATAAATACTCCTCAGATCTATGGCAGGATATTTTTCACAGCATGCGCTCTTATGAAGATGGTGTCTGGGCACTTCTAACAATCCCTTCCCAGTGCAAACTTTTTACTTTTAAATCATCTACCCATACATTTTCTCATTTGATCCACAATGGCCTCTAGGCTCCTGGGCCAGTGTTTCCTCTGCTCTAAGGTGACAGGTGGAGCGTCATAAACACCCAAGTCTGCTGGGCTTGCCTTCTTCTGAAACCCCTGTTAGTTTTCTGAGTTTCCGTGGAGCTTTTGGGAGAGCAGCCGTAATCTCAAAGAGCAGGCGATCTTGAGGTCTCTCTCCTTTAGCTTTGGAAACGTGGGAATTACATGTCTAAGGTGTGTTTACCATGGGCTGTGGGTCGTGAGCATACATGACGAATGTGGGGGAAAGATAACCTAGACTGACAGAGGTCTGCCGAGGGAGGTCTGTCTGGAAGTGAACTATTTCTGTGTTGGATCAACGATTAGATAACAGATCACCGAGAGTGTGAAATGTCGATGTTGCTCAACACCGCGGAGCGTGGTGGGTTCATGGCGGCATTAAGGATTCACTTTCTTCCTGTGCTCCTTACAAGTCAGCAATGTCCGCTATTTTATGGGCTTCAAAAACAGGAAATGGCTGCTTCAGTGATCTATTCATATTTCCCCAGCAATTTAGTTTATCTCGGCAGCCGCCCCCGCAAAGGGATCTTTTCCCTGCCTGAAGATTTTGTGGAGCTGCTATGTGTTTCCCCTAAACTTCATCTTTAGGAAATGAACTGGTTGTTCTTGCTAGAATTATCAATCACTTTGAATGGGTTCAGGAATTTAGACAGTGTACCAGAGGTGAGGTGGACCTGTTTTTGGAGGGGCCAACCTTTCCAGGTCCTCTGCAGATCGGCAGATGCTCAGCATCTCTGGTTTTCTTTAAAATTGTCCTCTGCCCTCTGCGAAATGGATGGTGCTCAGAAGAATCACATGCAGGCGTGTTTTGAGTGAAGGGTCCCTCCACGCTGCTCACCAGGTCAAAATGGAGGCCCCGGTCATCTTGGGAATCTGGATTTATGAGGATGTCAGGAGCTGGCTACCGTAGCACAGATCTGGAGACCTTCCTAAGCTATCCATTTTCTCCCTGGAGCATCTTCCTTTCTTCATCATCCACAGACCAGGCTGATTTTGGTTGAACCACTGTTTGTGCACTGTCTTTCCAGAACCCATTTGGCAAAGTCTCCCGGTGGCACTCTCATCGGTCCGATGATGATAGGGCTACTTATTCTAATTGTGCTCGCATCTGGCAAACAGGCAACTTTATTTTGCATTTATTTATTCATCAATACTTCTTTCCAAAAGAGACTTGAAGTGGCTTATAAAAATGCATGGCATGCAGTAAGATGCAATAAATTAAAAATGAGGGATGAGATCTGGGCAAAGTGCAGGCAAGTAGATGACGAGGAGAGGCCAGGAGCAAGGTTGGTTCACACGGCTTTTGTCTTGCTGCTTTAAGCTCTGCCAGAGGTGGAGGGCGCCTTGGTGACTCCACACTCCTCATTAGAGTCTGATTCTGACGGGAGCCCTGCACATCCTTCTACCCTCCCATCCCTGCAGATGAAACATGACAAATAAAGGTGGTATGACAAAAGGGGTGGGGGGAGGACACGTGCAGTGTTTCCAACTCAGAATTGGAACAGTTTCCCCAGAACCGTTATCTAACTTATGTTACTTTCCTCCTTGCCCAAAGTTAGTGGGTAATTTACATAAAGCTGCTCAAAATTTCTGGGGATAAAAAAGGTGTTCCTGGGGCGCCTGGGTGACTCAGTGGGTTAAAGCCTCTGCCTTCGGCTCAGGTCATGATCTCAGGGTCCTGGGATCGAGGCCCGCATCGGGCTCTCTGCTCGGCAGGGAGCCTGCCTGCTTTCTCCTCTCTCTCTCTGCCTGCCTCTCTGCCTACTTGTTTTCTGATCTCATTCTCTGTCAAATAAATAAATAAATAATCTTAAAAAAATAAAAGGTGTTCCTTATGTGACAACTCATCATGACCACATTCAGGAGCAAACGGATAGTGACGGGAACATGGCTGGGAGGCCAACAGATGTGGTTCAAATCCTGGTGTAGTGGTTTGATCTCAACCACATTACTTCTTCTCTGCAAGTCTCTGTCTACCGGTCCATGAATACCAACAATGACCATACGGCCTGGGGTGGGGTGTTGTGAGAAGTAAATGGGGCACTTGATGTGAAGCGCCTAGAACAGTATCCAAGACACAGGGAGGGCTGTCTTCCTGCCATTATTTATTTATTTGAGAGAGAGAGAGTCATTTGTTTTATATCTTAAGTTCAAAATTCAGAATTTAAGAGTAAAATCACATGGTATTTATGAAATCATACAGTATTTGTCTTTTTCTATCTGACTTATTTTACTTAGCATTATACCTTCTAGGTCCATCTATGTTGTTAAAATGGCAAGATCTTTTTTTTAGATGGCTGAATAATATTCCATGGTAGATCGATCTACCTATCTATCTATCTATTTATATCTACCACGGAATATTATTCCATATTCACATCCATATATTCACATCTTCTTTATCCATTCATCTATGGATGGACACTTGGTTTATTTCCACAGCTTGGCTATTGTATATAATGCTTCAAGAAACACAGGGATGCACCTATGTTTTCGATTTTTTTTTTCATTTTCTTTGGGTAAATACCCAGTAGTGGACTTAGTGGATCCTATGGTAATTGTATTTTTAATTTTTTGAGGACCCTCCATGCTGTTTCTTTACACTGTGATTGTAGGCTGATCCTTGAGACCCTGATTCCACAGAGGGTTCTCTCTGTATTAGGAAGCGGACACTTCTGAACAAAGTTTCCTTGAAAATGTCTCACAGGGACCTGAAAAACTCCATATATTTTGTGCTGGGAGGGGGGTGATTCCGTGGTGGTGATTTGTGTCTTCATTTTCTACTGGTTGTGGATTAAAGTGTGCAAATAAGTGTGAACAGTTATCTGAGCCCCAGCATTTCTGCTAAAATGTCACCTTTTTAATGAACCTTCTCCTGGTTTAATACCGTCTTCTTCACTTTGGCTCCCTCTATTCCCCACACCCTGGTGTGTTGTGTATGTGTGTTTTAATAGTACTTGTCATCATCTATCATGGTAGGAAGTACGCTTATTTAAAAAAATATATTGTGTATGCCTGGCTCTCTGTTAGAGTGCTTACTCTGCAAGGGCAAAATCTTTGTCTTTGTTGTTCTGAGCAACCAGAAGAATGCATGGCACATGGTAAATTCTCAGTAGATTCTTAGTGAATAAATAAATGAATATAGTCTCTCTCTCTCTTTCTTTCTCTCTCTTTGTTCTCCTCTTTGGTCAGGATGATTTGTGTGAATTCCTTTTAGAACACAGCAAATCACTGTGTTGGCTGAAGGTCAAGATTAGATTANTCTGTATTAGAATTCTAAACACAGTGTGATGCCTTTGTCCCTTAATGAGCTGTGCAGGCTAATTCTGGAATGGCTCCATTCATGTAGCTCATTGATTGATAATGATCTGGCATTTAAAAAAATGGGACAGGTCCTCTGGAATAAGAGGAGAATTTGGAAACCAGGCCGGGCTGCTTGGCAGGAACAGCGAGGAAGGGGCGACTTGGCAGGCAACAGGTTGTAGAGGTTCTAACCGTTTGTTCTTTGTGGCTCTCTCTCTTGCATCCAGCTCCATTGCATTCACATGCATATCAAAAAGAACCACAAAGAAAGACAGGGTTGATACTGGGACGCCGGGGGGACTGTGGACTTGGAGATAAAAAGATTCCAAAATGTACACGAACCTAGGAGCACATTACTCTGTTATTGCAGAATTTAGAGAAAATAATTCTAAGTGTGTGAGTCAGACCATGTGCTGGGAATGATACAGCTCTTACGCTCTTTACAGTAGTACCGTGACTTTGGCGTTGAAATCCTTTTTATGCCAACAAAGCGCACTGAGATTCAGAAAGATGAACTAGTCCGAGGTCTCAAGGGATTTGAACCTAGGTCTGTTTCAAAGCCCATGTACTTAATGCTATACCGATAAGGCTTCTCCAGCGAAGGGGTGTTTTCTGGCTCTGTAGCGAGGCTGATGTTGGTTTCCAATTTGGCACCTGTCAGAAGTTTGGAAATGTCTAAGGAACCGGGTCCTAGGTCCAGCTTTGCCTCTTTGCTATGAAATCATGAACTAGTCACTCCACTTCTTTGACCCTCACGTGCTTCTCTCAAGAATGGGATTAACAATATATGCTCTGAAGGATTTCCAAAAGATCAAATGAAATAAAATGTGTAAAAAATGTAAAGTGCTTGACAAATTTACAAGGTTATTATCATTGCTGAGAATGATCAATCACCTTAATTGATCTTTAATGATATTTTATTTTTTTTATTTCAGCGGACAACCTAGGGTTCATGGCGGAAAATGGAAGTGTGGTGACAGAATTCATTCTGCTGGGGTTCCAGCTGCCGACAGAGCTGCAGGTGGTCCTCTTCTATGTGTTTCTGGTCCTTTATTTCATAACCATGCTGGGCAACCTGGG
>LNAC01000293.1:1253569-1333314 GCA_002007465.1 Ailurus styani | reverse complement strand
CCCCCCCCCCAACACTTTGAGTAGCAGTCAAAGCATCTGGCACTTCATTTCTTTATTCCTTTTTCCTCTTCAGGTCATCACAAGCAGATGATACCAGTTCTATTATAGTGGCAGGGAGGGAGGTAACTGTCATCTGAGTCTCCTTAGTTCTATATATTCATCATGACATCCCCAGTGTCCAGAACACTGCCTGGCACAGAGGATAAAGGCAGATCTTTTATAAATCCTTGTTGCATACTTCCAGCTGAGGAACAGTGGCTACCTAACTTTAGGCGCATCATACCACCTTTGTATCTCGCCCCTTTTAAATAACTTTCAACCTGCCTTGGAAGATCTAAGCGGATTAGTTTTGCTGCGCTATATAAATACTCCTCAGATCTATGGCAGGATATTTTTCACAGCATGCGCTCTTATGAAGATGGTGTCTGGGCACTTCTAACAATCCCTTCCCAGTGCAAACTTTTTACTTTTAAATCATCTACCCATACATTTTCTCATTTGATCCACAATGGCCTCTAGGCTCCTGGGCCAGTGTTTCCTCTGCTCTAAGGTGACAGGTGGAGCGTCATAAACACCCAAGTCTGCTGGGCTTGCCTTCTTCTGAAACCCCTGTTAGTTTTCTGAGTTTCCGTGGAGCTTTTGGGAGAGCAGCCGTAATCTCAAAGAGCAGGCGATCTTGAGGTCTCTCTCCTTTAGCTTTGGAAACGTGGGAATTACATGTCTAAGGTGTGTTTACCATGGGCTGTGGGTCGTGAGCATACATGACGAATGTGGGGGAAAGATAACCTAGACTGACAGAGGTCTGCCGAGGGAGGTCTGTCTGGAAGTGAACTATTTCTGTGTTGGATCAACGATTAGATAACAGATCACCGAGAGTGTGAAATGTCGATGTTGCTCAACACCGCGGAGCGTGGTGGGTTCATGGCGGCATTAAGGATTCACTTTCTTCCTGTGCTCCTTACAAGTCAGCAATGTCCGCTATTTTATGGGCTTCAAAAACAGGAAATGGCTGCTTCAGTGATCTATTCATATTTCCCCAGCAATTTAGTTTATCTCGGCAGCCGCCCCCGCAAAGGGATCTTTTCCCTGCCTGAAGATTTTGTGGAGCTGCTATGTGTTTCCCCTAAACTTCATCTTTAGGAAATGAACTGGTTGTTCTTGCTAGAATTATCAATCACTTTGAATGGGTTCAGGAATTTAGACAGTGTACCAGAGGTGAGGTGGACCTGTTTTTGGAGGGGCCAACCTTTCCAGGTCCTCTGCAGATCGGCAGATGCTCAGCATCTCTGGTTTTCTTTAAAATTGTCCTCTGCCCTCTGCGAAATGGATGGTGCTCAGAAGAATCACATGCAGGCGTGTTTTGAGTGAAGGGTCCCTCCACGCTGCTCACCAGGTCAAAATGGAGGCCCCGGTCATCTTGGGAATCTGGATTTATGAGGATGTCAGGAGCTGGCTACCGTAGCACAGATCTGGAGACCTTCCTAAGCTATCCATTTTCTCCCTGGAGCATCTTCCTTTCTTCATCATCCACAGACCAGGCTGATTTTGGTTGAACCACTGTTTGTGCACTGTCTTTCCAGAACCCATTTGGCAAAGTCTCCCGGTGGCACTCTCATCGGTCCGATGATGATAGGGCTACTTATTCTAATTGTGCTCGCATCTGGCAAACAGGCAACTTTATTTTGCATTTATTTATTCATCAATACTTCTTTCCAAAAGAGACTTGAAGTGGCTTATAAAAATGCATGGCATGCAGTAAGATGCAATAAATTAAAAATGAGGGATGAGATCTGGGCAAAGTGCAGGCAAGTAGATGACGAGGAGAGGCCAGGAGCAAGGTTGGTTCACACGGCTTTTGTCTTGCTGCTTTAAGCTCTGCCAGAGGTGGAGGGCGCCTTGGTGACTCCACACTCCTCATTAGAGTCTGATTCTGACGGGAGCCCTGCACATCCTTCTACCCTCCCATCCCTGCAGATGAAACATGACAAATAAAGGTGGTATGACAAAAGGGGTGGGGGGAGGACACGTGCAGTGTTTCCAACTCAGAATTGGAACAGTTTCCCCAGAACCGTTATCTAACTTATGTTACTTTCCTCCTTGCCCAAAGTTAGTGGGTAATTTACATAAAGCTGCTCAAAATTTCTGGGGATAAAAAAGGTGTTCCTGGGGCGCCTGGGTGACTCAGTGGGTTAAAGCCTCTGCCTTCGGCTCAGGTCATGATCTCAGGGTCCTGGGATCGAGGCCCGCATCGGGCTCTCTGCTCGGCAGGGAGCCTGCCTGCTTTCTCCTCTCTCTCTCTGCCTGCCTCTCTGCCTACTTGTGATCTGATCTCTCTCTCTGTCAAATAAATAAATAAATAATCTTAAAAAAATAAAAGGTGTTCCTTATGTGACAACTCATCATGACCACATTCAGGAGCAAACGGATAGTGACGGGAACATGGCTGGGAGGCCAACAGATGTGGTTCAAATCCTGGTGTAGTGGTTTGATCTCAACCACATTACTTCTTCTCTGCAAGTCTCTGTCTACCGGTCCATGAATACCAACAATGACCATACGGCCTGGGGTGGGGTGTTGTGAGAAGTAAATGGGGCACTTGATGTGAAGCGCCTAGAACAGTATCCAAGACACAGGGAGGGCTGTCTTCCTGCCATTATTTATTTATTTGAGAGAGAGAGAGTCATTTGTTTTATATCTTAAGTTCAAAATTCAGAATTTAAGAGTAAAATCACATGGTATTTATGAAATCATACAGTATTTGTCTTTTTCTATCTGACTTATTTTACTTAGCATTATACCTTCTAGGTCCATCTATGTTGTTAAAATGGCAAGATCTTTTTTCTAGATGGCTGAATAATATTCCATGGTAGATCGATCTACCTATCTATCTATCTATTTATATCTACCACGGAATATTATTCCATATTCACATCCATATATTCACATCTTCTTTATCCATTCATCTATGGATGGACACTTGGTTTATTTCCACAGCTTGGCTATTGTATATAATGCTTCAAGAAACACAGGGATGCACCTATGTTTTCGATTTTTTTTTCATTTTCTTTGGGTAAATACCCAGTAGTGGACTTAGTGGATCCTATGGTAATTGTATTTTTAATTTTTTGAGGACCCTCCATGCTGTTTCTTTACACTGTGATTGTAGGCTGATCCTTGAGACCCTGATTCCACAGAGGGTTCTCTCTGTATTAGGAAGCGGACACTTCTGAACAAAGTTTCCTTGAAAATGTCTCACAGGGACCTGAAAAACTCCATATATTTTGTGCTGGGAGGGGGGTGATTCCGTGGTGGTGATTTGTGTCTTCATTTTCTACTGGTTGTGGATTAAAGTGTGCAAATAAGTGTGAACAGTTATCTGAGCCCCAGCATTTCTGCTAAAATGTCACCTTTTTAATGAACCTTCTCCTGGTTTAATACCGTCTTCTTCACTTTGGCTCCCTCTATTCCCCACACCCTGGTGTGTTGTGTATGTGTGTTTTAATAGTACTTGTCATCATCTATCATGGTAGGAAGTACGCTTATTTAAAAAAATATATTGTGTATGCCTGGCTCTCTGTTAGAGTGCTTACTCTGCAAGGGCAAAATCTTTGTCTTTGTTGTTCTGAGCAACCAGAAGAATGCATGGCACATGGTAAATTCTCAGTAGATTCTTAGTGAATAAATAAATGAATATAGTCTCTCTCTCTCTTTCTTTCTCTCTCTTTGTTCTCCTCTTTGGTCAGGATGATTTGTGTGAATTCCTTTTAGAACACAGCAAATCACTGTGTTGGCTGAAGGTCAAGATTAGATTAGGTCATAAGGGGGGGGGACCCTCCTAAATATTCACATTGTCAGGAATTCAGCAAGGGAAAAACACCAGATGCTGACCTTTATTTCATCCATAGATCAGCTTTTGTCAAACATTGATCAAAGTTTCATTCTCTTATTTATCTGAAATCCTATGAGACCTTTCTCAAATTCAGTTTTTATTTCAAGGATGGAAGGAGGACAAGAATAACCACCTTCGAAGTCCACATCCAGTATTCCCATTACCCCAAACCATCAGCATCCAAAGGTGCACAGACAAGAGTGTCCAAATACTTGGCAAGTACTCTATCTGTATTAGAATTCTAAACACAGTGTGATGCCTTTGTCCCTTAATGAGCTGTGCAGGCTAATTCTGGAATGGCTCGATTCATGTAGCTCATTGATTGATAATGATCTGGCATTTAAAAAAATGGGACAGGTCCTCTGGAATAAGAGGAGAATTTGGAAACCAGGCCGGGCTGCTTGGCAGGAACAGCGAGGAAGGGGCGACTTGGCAGGCAACAGGTTGTAGAGGTTCTAACCGTTTGTTCTTTGTGGCTCTCTCTCTTGCATCCAGCTCCATTGCATTCACATGCATATCAAAAAGAACCACAAAGAAAGACAGGGTTGATACTGGGACGCCGGGGGGACTGTGGACTTGGAGATAAAAAGATTCCAAAATGTACACGAACCTAGGAGCACGTTACTCTGTTATTGCAGAATTTAGAGAAAATAATTCTAAGTGTGTGAGTCAGACCATGTGCTGGGAATGATACAGCTCTTACGCTCTTTACAGTAGTACCGTGACTTTGGCGTTGAAATCCTTTTTATGCCAACAAAGCGCACTGAGATTCAGAAAGATGAACTAGTCCGAGGTCTCAAGGGATTTGAACCTAGGTCTGTTTCAAAGCCCATGTACTTAATGCTATACCGATAAGGCTTCTCCAGCGAAGGGGTGTTTTCTGGCTCTGTAGCGAGGCTGATGTTGGTTTCCAATTTGGCACCTGTCAGAAGTTTGGAAATGTCTAAGGAACCGGGTCCTAGGTCCAGCTTTGCCTCTTTGCTATGAAATCATGAACTAGTCACTCCACTTCTTTGACCCTCACGTGCTTCTCTCAAGAATGGGATTAACAATATATGCTCTGAAGGATTTCCAAAAGATCAAATGAAAT
This sequence comes from Ailurus styani, assembly GCA_002007465.1. Lineage (NCBI taxonomy): Eukaryota > Metazoa > Chordata > Mammalia > Carnivora > Ailuridae > Ailurus > Ailurus styani. The sequence continues at coordinate 1,328,335 of LNAC01000293.1, read as the reverse complement.
AAAATGTGTAAAAAATGTAAAGTGCTTGACAAATTTACAAGGTTATTATCATTGCTGAGAATGATCAATCACCTTAATTGATCTTTAATGATATTTTATTTTTTTTATTTCAGCGGACAACCTAGGGTTCATGGCGGAAAATGGAAGTGTGGTGACAGAATTCATTCTGCTGGGGTTCCAGCTGCCGACAGAGCTGCAGGTGGTCCTCTTCTATGTGTTTCTGGTCCTTTATTTCATAACCATGCTGGGCAACCTGGGTATGATCGTGTTGATTCAAAGAGACCCTCGTCTCCAAACCCCCATGTACTTCTTCCTCAGCCACCTTTCCTTCCTGGATGTTTGCTACTCCTCTGTCATTGTCCCCCAGTCTCTTGAGACCTTGGGTACTGATAAGATGGCCATCACCTATGAACGCTGTGCCACTCAGTTCTTCTTCTTCACCCTCTGTGCTAGCACGGAATGTTTCCTTTTGGCTGTGATGGCCTATGACCGCTATGTGGCCGTGTGTAACCCCCTCCTCTATGCCACTGCCGTAACACCACAGACCTGCCTGGGGCTGGTGGCTGGGGCCTATGCTGGAGCCATGGTCAATGCTGTGATCCGTACTGGGTGTACCTTCTCAATCTCCTTCTGTAAGTCCAACCACGTGGACTTCTTCTTTTGTGACCTCCCACCCCTGCTGAAGCTTGCCTGTAGTGACACCACGTCACGGGAACGAGTCATCTACCTCCTAGCTTTCTTAGTCATTACAACCAGCATTTCGGTGATTCTGATATCCTACTTTTTCATCATTCGGGCTATTCTGAAGATTCGTACAGCAGGTGGCAAAGTCAAGACTTTCTCCACCTGTGCTTCTCACATGACCGCAGTGGCTCTTTTCTTTGGGACACTCATATTCATATATCTGAAAGGTAACATGGGCAAATCCCTTGGGGAAGACAAGATTGTGTCAGTATTTTACACTGTGGTCATCCCTATGCTGAACCCAATGATCTACAGCTTGAGAAACAAGGAAGTGAAGGAGGCTCTGAAGAAAGTTCTCAGTGGGATGAAGTTTTCCCAAGTAGACTAAGACTTGAGCTCCATCAATTTAGAAATTTCTGCAAATCATTCTTTGGGTTTGGCTTCTCTCCTTAGAACATGAACCAGATTTCATAATTACAAAGACATATTGAAGCAAAAAAAAAATGTAGCTTTGGGTTCCAGCAACTTCTTTATTAGCTCTATGACTTTCAGCCAGAAATTCTCTGTCCTAGTTTTCATGTCAGTAAAAATTTCTGCCTTTCTATGATTAAAGCAAGGATCAAGAGAGATGGAATGCCAAAAGGCTTTATAAATAATAACATGCTGTAAAATGTAAAATTGACTTTCTTACCTGTTCTGGGTATTGCTGAATGTTTTCTCAGCTATGAATTAAAAAAAAAAAATTCAAGCTACTAAGCTAACTTTTGCATTTGAATAATTATAAAACAATAGCTTCTTGTTTACAGAGTGAGGACAGTTACATTCTTTGGTTGTGGGTCGTAGGGTAGAAATTAGCCTTGACCAAAGAAAACCTTTTCTCAACATTCAGTCATATCCAAGTTAGGTGTTTGTCATAGAAAATACAAGTAGCTAAAACAGGAAGGAAAAATAGAGGGGAGAGGAGAGGTAAACCGGAAAATGTTCACCTAGAATACATTAGCCTACTTCCCAAGAGAGCGTGGAGGACCAAGACACTGGAGAATAAAAGAAAGATGTAATGATTTGCATTAATTATTGGAAATAATTTGATCTGATGCAGAGCTGAACTGAATCCCACATGCAACTTTCTGGAATATTCCTTGATCACCAAAAGTCAGAAGCTCTATTTTATTTCTGAAGGATATTTCAAGGACCATCTCAAGCTGTTATCTATACTCCGGTCATGAAAACCACTACCTACTTCCATCTCCTGTAGGACATTTACTTTATGGTCGAAAGACAGATAACTATGAATCTGACTGCCACCTTTTAATGATCTCATATCTGCTAGAAATATTACTTGGAAAATGTCTCCGTGGAGATTCCACAATCTTTTTCATCAATTTGGCAAACATTTACTGTCTACTATGCATCGGACATAATCCTGGGTTCAGGAATATAGAAATAAATAAGAGAGACATGGTTCCTCCTTCCTGGGGATTAGAACTTGGGGCATAGGCAGATATAAACCATGACAGTTAACTGATTTTTTTCTTATGGTTTTGGAAAGTGGGAAAAAGCAGGACAGGGTATTGTTACACTGTATAGTAGGGTTCTGACCTAGTTTGGTGTGGTCAGAAAAGGCTTCCTTGAGGAACTAACATTTGTGTGGAAGCTTAAAGAGTAAGTATGTCATAGTTATGGGTTGAGGAGCTGAGGGAAGCCACAATGGCTGCAGCCTAAAGAGAGGGGCTGAGTGTGAGAGGAAGATGGAGAACTCAGGAGCAACTAGGTCAGAAAGAGCCTTGCAGGCTCACTTAGGTACTTGTGGACTTTACACCAAGAGTGAGGCATGACATGATCAGACCTGAATTTGAAAAAGACCCCTTTGGCTGCAGTGTGATGGGTGGGATCGGGGGCTCATGACCTGTGGTGGTGGAGATGGAGGGATGCATCTCCATTTCATCTAAGAAGCAACAAATGGGGTATCCTGGCCCTGGTTTTTGATTTCCACACAAGACTGTATTCTCCATTCTAAAATACATATTAGGCCAGAGGAAGCTCACAGGTGTGTGGCCATGATGTTGGTTTAGGACTGATTCTTAGCAAAACAGTGAAATTGGAGAAATATACTTGTGGAGGCATCTGTTTTTTTATTGGTATACATTTCCTTCCCCACATGGGACCTCCCTTAGGTACATCAAAATGGCCATCAACTTCTCCCTCTCAAGAGGGCAACACATTTCCCAGGGCATTTGTCTTTCCCTGACCTATTTCACTTAGCATAACGCCTTCTAAGTCAATTCATGTTGTCACAAATGGCAAAATTTCATTGTTTTTTATGGCTGAGTAACATTCCATTGTGTATATATAGCACTTATTTTTTATCCATTCATTTCATCTATTGATGGATGCTTGGATTGCTTCCATACCTTGGCTATTGTAAATAATGCTGCAATAAACATAAGGGTGCACATATCTTTTTGAATTAGTGTTTTCATTTTCTTTGGGTAAATACCCAGTAGTGGAATTTTTAGATTGTATGTTTTTCTATTTATAATTTTTCCAGGAACCTCCAAACTGTTTTCCACAGTGGCTGCACCAATTTGCATTCCCACCAACAGTGAATGAGAGTTCCTTCTCCACATCCTTGTCAACACTTGTTCTTTCTTGTCTTTTTGATTCTAGCAATTCTCCCTAGAATAGGTGTGGCTGTGAGGTGATATTTCTCTGTAGTTTTGATTTGCATTTCCATGATGATGAGTGATGTTGAGCATATTTTCATGTGTCTGTTGGACATCTGCATGTCTTCTTTGGAAAAATGTCTATTCAGGTTCTCTTCATTTTAATCAGATAACTTGTTTGTGTGTGTGTGTTGAGTTGCATAAATTCTTTGTATATTTTGGATATTAATCTCTTATTGAATATATCATTTGCAAATATCTTCTCCCTCTTAGCAGGTTGCCTTTTTGTTTCGTTGATGGTTTCTTTGACTGCAAAACTGTTTATTTTGGCATAGTCCCTATAGTTTATTTTTGTTTTTGTTCCCCTTGCTTGAGGAAACATATCTAGAAAAATGTTCTCATGGCTGATGTCAAGTAAATTAGTGCCTGTGTTTTCTTCTAGGAGTTTTATGGTTTCGGGTCTCACATTTAGGTCTTTAATCCATTTTGAATTCAGTTTTGTTCGTGGTGTAAGAAAGCGGTCCAGTTTCATTCTTTTCCTGTGGCTGTCCAGTTTTCCCAGTGCCATTTGTTGAAGAGACTGTCCTTTCCTCATTGCCTCCTTTGTCATATATTAACTGACCATATAAGTGTAGGGCTTTTTATCCTATTCCATTGATCTATGTGTCTATTTTTGTTTTATCACCATACTGTTTTGATTACCCAGCTTTGTAATATGTCTTGAAATCTAGGTTTGTGGTACCTCCAGCTTTGATCTTCTTGCTCAAGACTGCTTTGGCTATTTAGGGTCTTTTGTGGTTCCAAACAAATTTTATTATTATTTGTTCTAGTTCTGTGAAAAATGCTACTGATATTTTGACAGGGATTGCATTACATCTGTAGATTTCTTTGGGTAGTGTGGACATTTTAACAATATTAATTCTTCCAATCCACAAGCATGGTATATCTTTCCATTTGTTTTTATTGTCTTCAATATCTTTCATCAATGTCTTATAATTTTCAGAGCATAGGTCTTTCACCTCCTTGGTCAAATTTATTCCTAGATATTTTATTATTTTTGTTGTAGTTATAAATGGGATTGTTTTCTTAATTTCTCTTTCTGTTACTTCATTACTAGTGTATAGAAGCACAACAGATTTCTGTATATTAATTTTGTATCCTGCAGCTTTACTGGATTTATTTATTAGTTCTAAATTTTTGAGTCTTTAGGGTTTTCTCTATATTGTATCATGTCATTTGCAAATAGTGACAGTGTTACTTCTTCTTTATCAGTTTGGGTGACTTTTACTTCTTTTTCTTCTCTGGGCTAGAATTTCCAGTACTACGTTGAATAAAAGTGGTGAGAGTGGACACCCTTATCTTGTTCTTGATAGGTCTCATTTTGAAAATAGACTCTACACGTAATCTTTTAAGAACTAGAATCTTCTGAGGGTTGATTTTATGTATCAATTTTGATTGGGTCACAGGGTGCCCGGATATTTGTCTAAACATTATTTCTGGTGTATCTGTGAGGATGCTTCCAGAAGATATTTACATTTGAATCTGTGGGCTCCATAAAGCAAGTTGGCTTCCTCCAAATGGGTGGACATCATCCAACTCTTTGAAGGGTTGAATAGAACAATAGGCAGAGGAAGGGAGAATTCATTCCCACTTTTCTGTCGACTGCCTGACCTCTTCTGAATTTGGACTGGGATTCATACCGTTGGCTTCCCTGGTCCTCAGGCTTCAGACTGAATCACCCTCCTGCTTTCCTGGGTCTCCTGGATTGTCTTAGACTCCATGTAAGGATCTGCATGAGCCAATTACTTATGATAAATCTCATTTTATGTCATAAACAGATCACTTTCAAAAGTTTCCTATAACCCTCTTTATTTATTGATATTATATTTTGTGATAAGAATACTTAACATAAGATCAACCCTTTTAACGAATTTTAGATATACAGTATAGACTGTGCTTATAGTTTCACCACCACAGACCACCATGAAGTGGCTTAAGAAAAATCTCCATATATATATACACACAACAGGATATATATATATATATATATATAGTATACAACTCATTTTGGTGATCATTATATATATATGTATACAATATATATACATATATATGTGTGTATATATATATACAACAAGAGGATATATATATATATATATATATATATATATATATCCTGTTGATTCTGTATCTCTAGAGAACCCTGAGAAATAAAATCCAGTTGGTAATTTGGGAACCTTTTTGTTTTTATCCCCTACAACGTCTAAGTGTTTTGTTTTTTCTTTCAGGCACTGGGTTTGGAATAAGTTTTCACCTGTTATACTTTGGTCTCAATCTACCAAAAATGATATAGAAAAGATGAAGAAAGCAGACCTCCAGATTTTGAATGGATCCATTTAACTCAATACATCAAGAGACCAAAGTGCTATATTTGTCTCATCACTTAGTATCTCAAAAAGTGGTGTCACCAAGATGGCAGTGTAGGAGACCCCACAAAGGCCAATAATTAGGCAACTATCTATGAACAAAACAGCCCTGAGAGAGCTCATGAAATCCACTTCAGCAACACGGTGGAACAACAAAAAAATCTGAGAACAGTCCCACAAATAGGGAAGGAAAAACAGCTCCATTTTGCCTGCATCATGCCATCCCCGATGCTGGTACTGTTTAGTGCCAAGAGGGAGCTCCCAACCTAGAAAGAGTTCCCCTCACCAAGAAATGGGAGATTGGAGTGGGTGGCCAGTGTTCTCAGTCTTTAAGGCACAAAGGGCTCTCTTGGTTTTACTCACCCAGAGATAGCTATGAACAAGGAAGAAGAGTAAAGGTTACCAGTATCAGCTACACAGTGAAAGAGACTGTGGTTCCAGGTGGCCTGCTCTGCAAAGGAATCCAGCAACTTTCACCACTGAAGAAACCAACAGCCAGCATAGTCTTGGCTCCCATTCAGATTTCACTGGTTTTCACCCCACGGGTTTTTGTGTTTGCAGATGCCAGCCACCCGAGTCCCTCCCACTTCTTTTCTCCTGCCCCCTCTGTACCAGTGGCCAGCCCAGGTCTCTGTGGCTGAGTGAGTGCAAAATTCCAGCTTAGACCCCCTCAGCTGACCCTCACTGCCACGTGTTCAGAGAGAGGGTGGGTTGTGTTTGCAGGTGGTGAGTTCCTTTTTCCCTAGGGGTGCTCAAGCAGACACTGGAGGGATTCTTGGGGATTGTTGTTGTGTGCAGTCAAGGCGAGCCCCTCCATCTGTGCACTTACACGCTCACAGCCTGACTCTTGTCACTGGCCTTCGCTACTAGGCACATGCCCATGAAGAGACTCTGTAGCCCCACGGGCACACGACAACAGCCAGAGTCTTTTGCAAAAAGCAAAAATCAACAAGTAAGCCAACATCAGACTAAAAATCTTCTGCATAGCAAAAGAAATGATCACCAAAACGAGAAGGCACCCTATGGATGGGAAAAACTACCGACAAACCATGTGTCTGATAAGGGGGTAGTATCCAAAATATATAAAGAACTCATACAACTCGATAGCAATAAAACAAATAATCTGATTAAAAATGGGTAGAGGACCTGAATAGGAATTTCCCAAAGAAAACATACAAATGGACAACAGGTATGTGAAAACAGGTCTACAGCGATGATCAGTGTCCCTAACCATAAGGGAAATGCGAATTAAACCACAATGAGATACTGCCTCACAGTTGTTAGAATGGCTACTCTCAAGAAGGGAAGAGATAACAAATGTTGGTAAGGTTGTGGAGAAAAGGGAATCCTTGTGCACTGTTGGTGGAACAAAATTGGTACAACCACAATGGAAAACAGTAGGGAGGTTCCTCAAAAGATTAAAAATAGAACTATTATGCGAACCAGCAATTCCACTTCTGGGTATTTTATGCAAATAAAAATAAATTGGGATATTTAAGAGATAGCTACATTCCCATGTTTATGGCAGCATTATTCACAATAGCTAAAACATGGAAACAACTTAAGTGTCTATGGACAGGTGAATGGATAAAGAAAATGTGGCACACACATACATGGGAATATTATTCTGCCATAAAAAAGGGGGAATCTCACTTTTTGTGACCACATGGATGGACCTAGAAGTATCATGCTACGTGAAATAAGTCAGACAGAAAAAGACAAATACTGTATGACCTTCTTTTTATGTGGGGTCTAAAAAGTCTCATGGAAACAGAGAGTAGATTGATAGTTACCAGAGGCTGGAGGTTGGGAAAATGGGGAGATGTTGGTTAAAGGGTACAAACTTTCCACATAAGCTGAGTACGTTCTGGATTGGATGAACCGCATTGTGACTACAGTTAACAGTACTGTATTGTATGCATAAACATTGCTGTGAGAGTGAATCTTAAATGTTCGCAGCATAAAAACAACAGCAACAACAAAATGGTAATTATGTGAGGTGAGGAATGTGTTAACCAACCTCCTCGTGGTGAACACGTCACGCTGCATATGTGCATGAAATCATCACATTGCGTACCTTAAACCTACACAGTGTTACATGTCAATTACATCTCAATAAAACCAGGAGGAGAGATAATACCAATATTTTAAATCTGATTTCCATTTTTCACATATATTATTTTGAAATGTAGATCCAAAGCCACCTTAACTAGGTTAGCACATAAGGGTGTGGGTGTAGGGTAGGATTGTGAATATAACCCTCGCAGCACACAGTCTTGGTCCTTCAGTTCAAGTGGACATTTTTATATTTACTTTTGTGTATGGGTGTGGATGTCATCTGAGAGAGTCATCACGCTTCCGCTAAGATCGACAACAAGTACAAAAAAATTCCTTTTTTGTCATGAACATCAATAGAGGAAAGACAAAATACTTCTCAGATTTCTTTCTCTGCCCTCTTCTTCCCGTACTACTGGTCTAACCTTGGGGGAAGGGAAAGTGCATTCATCACAGCCATGTGCACATGACAACAAGAACAAAGTAGCACAAGTCCCAACATCACCACCTGCCATGGGCCTCCCATACCTTTTTGGCAGCAATGGGGGTAGAGAGCAAGAAGAGGATCCATTTTGGATAAAAGGCTTTCTTCGTAATAGAATTCAAAGAAGGTAAGACAGTTCTAGGCTCTGAATCTCACTTTGCCTGATGCTGAATTCAAACCTCAAAGAATATTTTCTCCTGAACCTTACTTAGATATAGAGTGAGGAGGATAAATCACCTGAGAAATTGGGGGAAAGCTCATAGAAGTTGAAAGGAAAGTACCCTGCCTGCTTCCCTGTGGTGCATCTGCCAGGTTGTTCATGGAGACCAAGGTGCTTGGTGGACACTGTATGCTTCATCCTTTGAATTCTATTGGGAAAGATGGTCTCAGCTATTTGCACTTATCTCCTCTTCAAAAACCATGAACTATTCTGGAAATTGTAGAAAAGAACACTGTGTCTTTTTCTTTTTCTCAACATACCTTTATCCTCATTTAAAGCATAATAGTGTGAAGACAAAAATTTAAAAGAGACATCAATAGCAATAAAAGAAGTGCATTTTTTTCTTGTAATGGGATGAATATCTGAACTCTTTCTAATTCAAGCCTTTTAGGAAATGTGTTTCTTTGGATTTTAATTAATTAATTAATTTTTATTTAAATTCAATTAGCCAACGTATAGTTCATCATTAGTTTCAGATGTAGACTTCAGGAATTCATCAGTTGCATGTAACACCCAGTGCTCATCACATCACGTGCCCTCCTTAATGCCCATCACCCAACTCCCCCATCCCCCCACCCATCTTCCCTCCAGCAACCCTCAGTTTCTTTCCAATAATTGAGAGTCTCTCATGGTTTGTTTATCTCTCTGATTTCTTCCTATTCCATTTTCCCCTCCCTTCCTGTATGATCCTCTGCTGTTTCTTATATTCCTCACATATGTGAAACCATATGATAATTGTCTCTCTCTGACTGACTTATTTCACTCAGCATAATACCCTCCAGTTCCATCCACATTGATGTAAATGGTAAGATTTCATCTTTCTGATGGGTGAGTTAATGTTTCATTGTACATAGATACAACGTATTAACATCTTCTTTATCCATTCATCTGTTGATGGACATCTGGGCTCTTTCTACAGTTTGGCTCTTGTGCACATCGCTGCTATAAACAGTGGGGTGCATGTGCCCCTTCTCCTCACTACATTTGTATCTTTGTGGTAAATGCCCAGTAATGCTTTGCTGGGTCATAGGGTAGTTCCATTTTTAGCTTCTTCAGGAACTTCCATGCTGTTTTCCAGAGTGGCTGTACCAGCTTGCGTTCCCACCAACACTGTAAGAATCCATCAAAATTCTAGAGGAGAACACAGGCAGCAACCTCTTTGACCTCTGCTGCTCTGAGTTTGACTGTGTTAGATACCTCATCATATACATGGAATCATGCAGTATTGGTCCTTCTGTGGCTGGGTTATTTCACTTAGTATAATGTTCTCTAGGTTTATGCATTGTTGCAAATGGCAGGACTTGCTTTTTTTTTTTTTAAGGCTGAGCAGTATTCTATTGTATGTGGATATCCCATCTTCTCTATCCATTCATCTGTTGATGGACTTTTAGGTTGTTTTCCATATCTTGGTTGTTGTGAATAGTGCTGTTATGAATATCAATGTACAAAACATTTGTTCAAGTCCCTGTTTCAATTCTCTTGGGTATACACCTAGGCATGGAATTGCTGGATCATATGAAGAATCTGTGTTTAACTTTTTGAGGAACCACTTGCTGTTTTTCACAGTGACTACATTATCTACATTCTTACCAGTAATGCACAGGGTTTCAATTCTTCCATATCCACGCCAACACTTGTTCTTTTCACACTGAGATCATGACCTGAGCTGAAGGCAGACTTTTAACCAATTGAGCCACCCAGGCGCCCACCTCTTCAGTCTTGATAGTGTCTTTTCATACCTGAAAGTTTTTAATTTGATGAAGTCCTGTTTATCTGTTTCTTTTTCCTTTGTTGCCAGTCTTCTTGATGTCACACCCAAGAAATCATTGTCAAATCCAATAGCGTGAAGTGCTCCCTAAGTTTTCTTCTCAGAGTTTGTAGTTTTAACTCTTGTGCTTAGGTCTTTGATTCATCTTGAGTTAATTTTTGTACATGGTGTAAGGTACAGGTCTAACTTCATTCTTTTGCGTGTGGATATCCAATTTCCCCAGCACCATTTAATAAAAAGAGGCACTCAACTATCATTTGCTGAAATCCTTGATATAATGAGAGAAGATATGTTATAAAAATTCATAGGATTGGGTGCCTGGGTGGCTCAGTGGGTTAAAGCCTCTGCTTTCGGCTCAGGTCATGATCTCAGCATCCTGGGATCGAGGCCCGCATTGGGCTCTCTGCTCAGCAGGGAGCCTGCTTCCTCCTCTCCTTGTCTCTCTACCTGCCTCTCTGCCTACTTGTAATCTCTCTCTCTGTGTCAAATAAATAAATAAAATCTTTAAAAAAAATTCATAGGATTGACAGGCAAGGACTCTCAGTTCATCTTCAGGTCCATCCTTCTGCCTTCTCATATATTTTTGGCTCCTTTTTATTAAATTAGCCCAGGAATGGTTAACAGATTCCAGGTACTGCAGCTGAATAGCATCTGTGTTTTAAAGTTGCCATTGAGAGGTTGGTGTTGCATTGTTCACTCTCACAGTTTACCTGGGAGAGGAGATGCTTCTCAAGGAGGGAAGATCCAAACCTGCAGGAGAATGAAAGACAATTTGAAAAACTGTTTTCAACTCAAAAAACAAATAATCCAGTCAAGAAATGGGCATAAGACATGAACAGACACTTCCTCAAAGAAGACACACAAATGGCCATCAGACACATGAAAATATGTTCCACATCACTTGCCGTCAGGGAAATACAAACTAAAACCACAGTGAGATATCACCTTACACCAGTTAGAATGGCTAGGATGAAATAGACAAGAAACAACAGGTGTCAATGCAGATGTGGAGAAAGGGGAACCCTCTTACACTGTTGGTGGGAATGCAAGCTGGTACAACCACTCTGGAAAACAGTATGGAGTTTCCTCAAGAAACTATTGACCCTATGACCTATGCACTACCAGGTATACATCAAAGATTCAGATTAAGTGAAAAGAAGGGACACATGCACCCCAATGTTCATAGCAACAATGTTCACAATAGCCAAACTGTGGAAGGAGTCGAGATGTTCTTCAACGGGTGAATGGATAAAGAAGATGTGGTTCGTATATAAAATGGAATACTACTCAGCCATCAGAAAGGATGAATACCTTCCATTTACACTGACATGAATGGAATAAGAAGGTATTATGCTAAGTGAAATAAGCCAATCAGAGAAAGAAAATTATCATATGGTTTCACTCTACACTTTCATGTAGAATATAAGAAACAGCACAGAGTATCGTAGAGGAAGGGAGGGAAAGCTGAATGGGAAGAACTCAGAGAGGGAGAAAAACCGTGAGAGACTCTTGACTCCAGGAAACAAACTGAGGGTTGTGGAAAGGGGGGAGGGTGGGGGGGTGGAGTAACTGGATCATGGGCATGAAGGAGTGCATGTGATGTGATGAGCACTGGGTGTTGTACGCAACTGGTGAGTCATTGAACATTACATCAAAAACTAACGATGTACTAAATGTTGGCAAATAGAATTTAAATTAAAAAAACCTGTTTTAAGCATGAGTGTTGCTTTCACAGTACAGATGACATAAGGCAAATCTCTCTTTTAAGGCTTGTGGGGCTGCATAGACATTAGAGGGCAAGCATTGGATTAGGGGCACGTGTGAGACAAACATGCTGGGGGAGCAGAGATCTAGTGGTATTATTATCTCATGAAGACCACACAGACACAACCAGTGTGTGGGGAACAGAGGCTTCTAGATGATGCAGTCGGTGAATTAACATCTGGTTTCTGTTTCTTTACATGGCGTGGAACCCCCCCAGGCAACACCACTGTCCTGGTTCTGATGTGACTCGGTTTCACCAGGATCTCCAGGTATTTATGTGCCTTTTCCTGTTAGAATCATCATCTTCTGTAGGTGAGGGACTTGGGGTAGAAAGACACTCCTGGACAGTTCAGATTTCCTCTCTATCGGGAACCTTGGTTTCTGGAGTTAACTATGGAGTTAACCAGACCATTGTTGAATTTCCTAGGAGAGTTAAGGCAAAGGAGAAGGGCTGTGTGGAAACCCTCTAGGCCAGGGGCACAGTCGTCCTGAGTCCCCCAAATTATAGACTGAGTAGAATCCACAGGGTTGGTATGAGGGTCCCAGAAGGTGCAGGTGTGAGCTAGTTCTGGAAGCCATGATGGGATGGGGGATGGGTTGGATGAAAGAATAAAGAACAGGAACAATTAAGATAACAGAATCGGAACATCTCAAATGAGCTAATGGCTGAGTTTCCTGCAGAAGGGCCGTTTCAATGTGTGGTGAACAAGCTTGCCAACTTCCTTCCACGTTGACAGCTCCAGGGAGTATCGCTCTGGAAATATCATGGCCAATATTTACTTAGAAAATATCTCGTTATTTTAATTTGTATTTCTTTCATTATTCGTGATGTTCAGAATTGTCTCCTTTGTTTGAATCATTCGTGTTTCTTTTGTAAATTTTTTATGTGCTTTCTCATTGATTTGTAAGAGTAATTTGCATATTGGGGAAATCAGTCCTTTGTCTGTCATCAGCTTGGCGAATATTTTCCCAAGTTTGTCTTTTGGGTATGTTTATGGTGCTTTTAGCTTCCAAAAATGTTAAAATTTGATGTAGTTAGATTTATCCATTTGTTCCCCCTTGTAGATTTGAAGTTTCCTGTTGTGATGAGAAAGGCCACTTTAAGATAATCACATTAGTCACTCATGTTTTCCTCTGGATTTGTTAAAATTTCATTTTCTTTTTTATGACTCAATTCTTGGAGTCATCTGGAGTTTCTTTTGCCTACATCACAGCATAAGTACATGTCTTTGGGAGATTGCAGAGCAATGCCATCTCCCCAATGGAACGTGAGCTTCCAGAAGGTAGGCACTGAGTTTTTGCTGTTTGCCAATGTGATGCCAGTGCCTGGCACAGTGCCTGCACCTGGTGAGTGTTTAGGAAACACTCCTTTCATTAGTGCATGAATAGAATTCTGGAAGATAAAGGGTTGGAGCTGAATCTAGTAAGAGGAAAACTGTCATCTCTGGATTTTATACTTCCAAGGGAATAAAAACCGAGTGGATCACAGCCAGAAAATAAAAACCTAGTTGTTGAAGGAGCTAGAAACCAAGTTAGACCAGGAACCGGGGATGCTTACTTTGGAGAAAACTCAGTGGGGAGCTCTCCTTTTGTCTAGTGTTGAGGAGATGGACTAGGGTCAGTGGTGGGTGCTTTGGCTTCCAGAGTTTAAAGAGGGGTTCTGGAATGAACTATTCAGGGAGGGGGTGGGTTGTGTTTGCAGGGGGTGAGTTCTTTTTTCCCTAGGGGTGCTCAAGCAGACACTGGAGGGATTCTTGGGGATTGTAGAGGATTCAAATATCAAGAGTAAGCACCTGAGCGCTATGAACTGAAGAGAATTGGGGTGGGGACCTGTGAGGGGGAGAGGATCTGTCCTGTCAAAGGAGCTGTCCCCTCACAGCTCTAACCAAGTGTTACCATGTGTTGTAACAAGATTTTTTTTGTTCAAGAAAATTTGCAATGGAATAGTTCAAATGGGAAGTTCCTTGATTTTTAAAATCCTGTATGTAGCCAATAAAACGTATCTGTTGACTGGATTTCTCTTATGGCCCACTGGTTTGCAACCCCTGTCTTAGAGGAAAGGGGGTTGTAGATAGTTAGTAACGCATCTCCTGCACTAGAAGACCTTTCAAAACTTTTCTAACCTTGGCTGACTTCCTGAGCTATAAAAATGTGAAGGATTATTAATAGTGCCTCTATATCACTAGAATATGACTCAGCATCTGAGAAGAGCAGAAAGGATGAGGAAGGATTAGGGTTTGATGGAAAGAAGAGGGTCTCTGGAATTAGTCTGTTATGTATGGCCTCTCATCATTTCATGGCAATAAATATTAATTGCTGGTAATAATAGAGGGTGAGGAAGTTACATAAGCAAGTCTGAAGAGGACCGAAAGAGCCAGAAGTATTGGAAGTGGCAAGGCAATGGAGAGAGAGAGAAAGGCAGAGACAGAGACGGAGAGACAAAGAGACAGAGAGGATGGAGAATGGAAAGCAGCTTGGGACGGAAACTCCTGTGTGCAAAAAGGGAAAGTAAGAGCTGAAGTCTCCATGCTCAGCCCAGCGGCCCGGACACGCAGAGTCTCCTGCAGGCCGCATCAATCACAGATAAGGTAGAGTGTTTGGCTTCACAATGAAAATCAATGCTATTGATTTTTTTTTTTTTTGTCCTGTGATGAAGCTGAGAGTATCTAAAAGGAGTGGGAATGGCTCCTACCTCCCAATCCAACATGATCCCAATGCACCTTTTTATCCATTATTGTGATATTGGCTGAATGCATAGCCAAGGAGGGATGGTACCTGTGCCTGTAAGGTTTCTCACTGGAGCTCCTGACTCTTCTTTCTGTGAAAAAGGAATTCTGGCAAAGAAGTCACACCCTCTCTCCAGCCTTCATGTAGTGTGAAGTCTGACTCCATCTTGGAGTGGGGCTTGGCTGTGTCAGGGCTCCTCTCATCCCCACTCAGCCCTGATGACTGCAGCCACACCAGCCGTGAGATTGCCAATGTAAACACTGGCCGGGGAGTCGGGGGCCTAGGAGCAGTCCTCAGTCAGGGAGTGACAGGACTACTTGTGGGTGACCCTGGAGCCCTCGTTCCTGGCGTAGGCCAACTGTGAGGTGTGCTCTGTGGACTGCTCTGGCTTCCTCCCCTTCCCTATCTTCCCCCATGTCTCTCCCTGTACTTCCTCCGGCTTCCTTCCCTTCCCTATCTCTCTTCCCCATGTCTCTACCTGTACTTCCTCAAATCACCTCCCACAGAAACCACTGGCTTGGGAACCTCTATCTCAAGGTCTGATTTGGGGGAAGCATAGTCTACCACAGGCAACAAGGAACTTGGTGTCTAGGTGAATCCAGTGGCATTATAATTCCTGTGTAAATGGTTGAATTTTGTCTCTTGCCAAATTCATATTGAGACCCCCAGGATCTCAGGGTGTGACTTTATTTGAAGACAGGGCCCTTACAGAGGAAATCAAGTTAAAATGGTTGTTATACACAGCTAATGAATTGCTGAACACTACATCAAAAACTAATGATGTACTGTATGTTGGCTAACTGAACATAATAAAACAAAAAACGATAAAAAAAATGAGGTCATTAGAGGGAGCTCTAACCCAATGACTCATGTCCTCATGGAAAGGGAAAATTTGGACACAAAGACACTTAAAGGGAAGACTATGGGAAGAGAGAAAGGGAGAAGATGGTCATCCATGGGCCTGGGACAGAGACCTGGGACAGCCCCTTCCTCGCAGCCCTCAGAAGGAACCAGCCTGGCTGACCCCTTGATTTTGGACTGCTGGCCTCCAGAACTGTGTGTGAAGTGATAACCTTCTGTTGGGGAGGCAGAGCTCCTTCTCTTTTGGGAAACCAAATTTTTTCTCTATGGCCTTCAACTGACTGGACAAGGCCCTCCCACATTATGGAGGGTCATCTGCTTTACTCAGTCTACTGATTTAAGTGGTAATCACATCTGAAAAACACCTTCCCACTAATATTTAGACTAAGCGGCTGGCGCCATAGCCTAGCCAGTTGACAGTTAAAATTGACCGTCAGAGCTCCCTTGAAGATTGTGTGACACAGTGGCGACTCCTAAGTCAGTGCTCACTCTCAGAGTCGTGCAAGCGCAGAGTCTGGGCCCACACCTGAGAATGAGTGCCTCTTTAAATTTTGTGCTCTGGGCACCTCACTGGCCTCACCCTGGTCCTGGCTGGGATGTTCACATGGGAGCCAAGATTGTGTCTCCAAGCTGGGTCTTTTTATCATAGTATGGTCAAGGAGTCAGATAGACCCGGGTTTGAGTCTTGCCTTCGTTATTTCCATAAGATCTCAGCCAAGTGGTGCAATCATTCTGAGCCTGTTTCCTCAACTGTGGAATGGGGACAGTAACATTCCTTGCTTCCCAGGGATGTAGTGAGGCAACACAGTATCGACTCAGACCTAAGGAGGAAGAGTATGATTTGTTATGGCAAGATCTTTTTATTATAACAGAGGAATTCGTTTTTAAGCATTTGTTGTGATTTGAGGATATGAAATGGACAAATGCTACCTTTACTTTTGCATTATTTGATGCCTAGTCTTGGGGGGCAGAACCCAGAAACTCTCCCCTATTTAGCCTTTCCTGTGGTCTGTCAGCTCTGGCTGACATTAATCTTAGCAACCGGACCAACTTTAATTCCAGTACAGACTCCTTAGTTTCTCTTCTCTCTGCCCAGAATTTAGGAACTATTTTGCTTATAACTCTCCAATCATACTGATTATGTGTAGTTAAGAGCCCCAGAACAAACAGAAGGGAGAACTACACATAAATTGCTAAGAAACTTAAAATAATTGTAAGCACCTTGAAAAACTATTTTTACCATCAGTACGGCTGGAGGACAGTGTACTATCTCCAAATATTTGTCCCATTTGCTATGTCAGTACCTGGAATTCTCACAGAACTACTTAATCTTTTGAGTAAAGCTACAAGGACCTTGGCTGACATTCATTGTTTTTAAGAGAGAATAAGTGAGATCTTTACAAGCAAGAGTAATTCCTTACATAGTCCCTAAGGAGAACAGAAAGCCTTTATCGAACCAGAGGACAGGAAGGCTTTGATAAAAGGTGGTGGCGGCAGCTGGGAACATCAAGAATAACATGGATCTCAAGATATTTCTACTCTCACCAGTGACTGGTGAGACTGGGGCAGTGGGCACTCACTGGATACTTTGGGAGAGGCCCATTCAGGTCTTCAGACTTGGGAGATGGGGAGATGGCAGAAAGACACCAAAGTCTATCTGCTGGGTCCCAAAGCAACCACACTCTCCATGCCCTCTGGGGTCTTGTCCAAGCTGGTTCCTCAGCCCGTCTCCCCTGCTCATGCTTGCTGTCTCTCTCTCTCGTTCAAAAATAAATAGATAAAATCTTTTAAAAAGAAGAGATACCAGAGAGCTTGTTGTCTCCACCATGTAAGGATGCAGCAAGAAGGTGGCCATCTGCAAATCAGAAAGAGAGCCCTCGTGAGACTTTGACCATACTGACACTCTGATCTAGGGCTTCCAGCCTCCAGAAGAGTGAGAAAATAAATCCATATTGTTTCAGTCACCCAGTCTGCGGTATTTCGTAATGGCAGCCCTAGTAGACTGATCTAGATACAGAGCTTGAGGCAAAGGGAACCTCTGAGTATTCGCAAACGATGGTTAACATTTGGCCTCTGTATATAGAACCGGAATTCTTTACTGGAAAAACAGAAAGAGTGATCTTAAAGTTAAATTTCACTTTGATGCCAGTGGCACTGCGGCATAAAGAGTAATTCCCCACAGTGCCTGCTCAGGCTTGGCAAAGGGTAGTTCTATGGGAAATATACAAGGATGCCTGTTCACTTAGACTGACTGTTTCAGAATGACATTGCCCCTACTGCCAAGGAAAAGAATTATAGGGGCATTAGAGAGGGCTGCAAATTAACAGCCTCATCAGGAAGATAGATTTAAGAGAAGCCTTTGATCAGTTTTTAGCCTGATTAGTGCTTTCGCCTGTTTTCTTTATAAGGAATTGATGTGATCATTGAAAAAGGTTCCCATTTATTCCTTAAAAACCATTTATTGTGATCCCCTTCTGTATTCACTACTAGGGTACGTAGTCACATCATGGTCTCGAGTCCTGTGCGGAGGGAAGAAGACAGAGGCACTGAGGTAGTGTCTCGAGGTCCCACGGGATCAGCTGCGGTGTTGTGTGGGGCCGTCTTACATTCGTTCATGAAAACGTTCTTCAGAACGACTTTGTTAGAAATTAGTTCAAGTGTAAAGCTGTAATTCAGTCTTTTCTTTGATTCAGATTGGTCTTCTTGGTTAGTGATATCTTGTGATATCAACAAAAAAATCCATCTGGTGTCTCTGCTGTATTAAAGGTAGGTTACTCATGGCCACGTATTAAATGTGTGTTTTATTTTAAATAATAAATAGAGGGCTGAACAAATGGAATAATGTTGTAACAGAGGATATTTTGGAGACAAGGAAAATTCTCTGAGATTTCCACTATGTCAGTCCATAAGTTCCTCTCTCTGCCTCTCTCTTTGTAGGTCTGTCTTTCTGTCTTCTTCTGTCTATCTCTCTCTTCCTGTCTCGCTCATACACACATAGTGTATCTATAATACCTATCAAGTACACATATGTGTATCTGTATATATAAAGTGTGTATATATTAGGTATATAAAATGCATATATATTTGAAAATTTTTGATTACTGTCCTAGATAATAGAGCCCTCTCTAGATGTAGAGTCAATACCTTATTGTTCCAGGTGTGGAATTGCCTATGAAACTATCAGCGCATGAGAAAAAGGGGAAAACTGTGGATGAAGGAGAAAAGGAAAGGTTGAATTCCTTACAGGATAGAGGCACTTCCCTCTGATAACCTGCAAGTCACCCTGATGCTTTGAAATATATGGTTTCAGTTGCTCTTAGGGTGAAGACCAACCCCTGAACATGGCTTGCAAGACCCTGCATAAACTGGCTTTCCCCAGCTCCTCTGTGCTCGCCTGTGCCCTGCGCCCCTCAGCTGAGCCTTGGTCACACTGGCTCCTTCTAGTCTCTCAAATACATGACCTTGGCTAATTCCAGTCCAGGACCTGTCCAGGTCATCCACTGTGCTTCCTCTACACATTTCTTGCCAAGATCATTCCCACTGACATTCAGATCTCAGCTCACTTCCACAGGAAGCCTCCCAGGACTCCCTGATGGCATCATACGAACCTCTTGTCCTGCCTCACAGCTACTTAGATCTCTCCTTTGTAGCCCTTGACACAAGTGCAATTTTACATTTTGGAGTGATTATTTAATATTTAATTACTGTCTATTTCCCCAGCTGGATCTAAACGCCAGCAAGGCAGGGGCTGTGTCTCTTTTGCCCGTCATTGAATCCTTATCCTCTAGTAACAGAGATAATGGTTGAGAAGAAGGAAGGAAGGCAGGCAGAATGGGAGGGAGGAATGAAGGAAGGGAGGAAGGGATGAAAGAAGGGAAGGAGTGACAGAAGGAGGGATGGGAAGAAAGAAGAAAGCAAGCTAGGAAGGGAGGAAGAAAGGAAGGAGGAAGGAAGGAAGGAAGGAAAGAAGGAAGGAAGGAGGAAGGAAGGAAAGAAAGAAGGCAGAATGGGAGGGAGGAATGAAGGGAGGGAGGAAGTGATGAAGGAAGGGAAGGAGTGACAGAAGGAGGGATGGGAAGAAAGAAGAAAGCAAGCTAGGAAGGGAGGAAGAAAGGAAGGAGGAAGGAAGGAAGGAAGGAAGGAAGGAAGGAAGGAAGGAGGAAGGAAGGAAGGAAGGAAGGAAGGAAGGAAGGAAAGAAGGCAGAATGGGAGGGAGGAATGAAGGGAGGGAGGAAGGGATGAAGGAAGGGAGGGAGTGACAGAACGAGGGATGGGAAGAAAGAAGAAAGGAAGGGAGGACAGGAGGAAGAAAGAAGGAGATCATGAGATGGTTGCAGGAACATCTGCTTTGTGCCATATGTCAGGCTTGAAAGTTCTGCTGGACGATGGCCTGTCGGCCAGGTGAGCTTAGCCCATCTTGCCCAGGAAGAACTGTGCATTGCTGTTTCAATGTCCCATAAACTCCCACCAGCAGGTCCCGGTGAGGCTTGAAAAACAGGTTGGAAGTGTTTAAAGAACTCTGAGAACTTTATGTTCTGAAAACAGAAGAGGCCGATGTGAGTAGGTAGATGTATGAAGGGATTCTCTTCGGAGTTCCTCTGCGAACTGGCTAAGGAGACGTCCTCCTACCCTGCAGCCTCTTGGGCTCTCTTAGGGATTATTGGTTGTGGCAAATGGAATTCTACTCAAGCTAGCTCAGTAAAAGTGGGAGATTTTACTGTGGAGACAAAATAGTCTATTTCATGGACACGAGAGTCAAACTGTGGCCAGACCCCATGGAAGTGGACTCCAGAAGCCACTGGGAACCAAAACCATGTCTCACGTCTCAGGGTTGCATGGTCTGATTTATCTCTACTTCAGTCTGATTCTTCTTATTTCCTTCTTTTAACCAACTTCTGCTATTTGTGAGGACTCAACATGGCCACCAGCCCTCAAATATACGCAATGCATCAGTTCAAGTTTTTATTTCCCTGTAAAAACTTCCCTGACCACACTACCTGTGCTTCTTGGTTAAAAATCCTCTAGAGAAAGACTAGGGGTCAATTGGCCAGACACATTATTGGGTAGGTTGTCCACTGTACATTCAGGTGAGGTTTGGGTCGTATGATATGAACTTGGCCCTGTGGTCTGCTGTGCCTTAGACAGTTTCCATGGGGACCATTTTAAGAGAAGTAGATCCTGTCTGGAGGTAGTGGTCCAAAATCACGCCTCTTGTACAGCTGTGTTAAGAATTCAGGTTCTTGCTGCATCACACTCCTTTGGAGAGACTGCCAAGACTTATAATAAAGCTATCAGATGCTTTACCGTCTCATTCCCAGCAGGGGGGACTCTAGGGTCAAAAGGACAGGGATGGGTGCTCCATTACCAAGGTCATCCCACCTTCATGGTCACAGTTCCCTGGAACAGGAGTGGCCACCTGACTCAAGTGGGGGCAGTTTGGGGGCCCTTCTGCAGGAATTTGAAATTACAGCCATGAAAACCTGGTTGTTCTAGGAAGCTGGACCTGCAGTATGGGCGATTGGCAGCTGTGGTTGGCCATGTGCCGTCATGTGGACTGAGTTACAAAGGAAGCCATTCTTCGGGGGAGAGAAACAGGAAGTCGATGTGTAGAGAAGAAGAGATAAGAGATGAAGAAACACTTCCCATTTAGTTGTTGCAAAAACCCTACGAGGCTATTATTATTCTTCCCATTTTACAGTTGAGTAAAATGAGGCTCCCAAAGGTTAAATAATTAGGCAGGGGGAGAAGCCAGACCACAGAGCAGATGTTGCCCTACCTCCTGTGGTTGTCTCTGGGTGGGGATAGAGTGGGGTGGAAAAGGTGGTTTTTACCTTTCTCTTTATGCCCAGCCATATTATCAATGCTCTTTTTTTTTGTTTGTTTGTTATTTTTGTTTTGTTTTTACTACAAGCTTGTGTTCCCACTATAATTTAAAAAAGGTTGTGACTTGTCAAATCACTATGTGTACACCCAAACTAGTGTATCATTGTGTGTCAACTATACTTCAATAAAATTTAAAAGAATTAAAAAAAAAAAAAGGAAGAAAGAAAGACACACTGCCTGAGTTCCTGGTAGCTCTTCAGGAGATGTGTTCCCTAAGACCAGCTGCATGCTAGCCTGTGTGTTCTGTGAGGATCTCTTCAGTCCTTACAATAAGTCTTAAGGTTTTAGGGGACCTGGGTGACTCAGTCGGTTAAGCTTCTGCCTTCAGCTCAGGTCATGATCTCAGGGTCCTGGGATTGAGCTCTGTGTCTGGCTCCCTGCTCAGAGGGGAGTCTGCTTCTCCCTCTCCCTCTGCCCCCATGCTCGTGCTCAGGTGCTCTCTCTCAAATAAATAAATAAAATCCTTTTAAAAATCTTCAATCCATTTGAGTTGGTTTCTGATACTTGCATCCAAATATCTTGACTAGTATAAAAATCAGGAGTATCAGGAGTAACGTGTGCAAAACCAGACTTAGAGAAGACGTGTGGTATCACGTGTGACACCGGGGGGACTTCCCCGTCCTAGAATGAGAAACTGACATTTCCTGGTTTGTGCTGGCCAAGGAATTGAACTATCACCTGTTATCACCTGGGACTCAGACTACAGGCTTCCAGAAGTGGAGATGTCAGGGGTCTTGTTGGCCAAATATCAGGATGCTAGAGTATTTGTTGCTCCTCACGCCCTTTTATTTATTTTTATTTTTTATCATTTTTAAAAGATTTTATTTATTTGACAGAGAGAGACACAGCAAGAGAGGGAACACAAGCAGGGGGAGTGGGAGAGGGAAGAGCAGGCTTGCCGCTGAGCAGCGAGCCCGATGTGGGGCTCGATCCCAGGACCCTGGGATCATGACCTGAGCGGAAGGCAGACACTTAACGGCTGAGCCACCCAGGCGCCCCTCCTCACACCCTTTTAGAGAGCAACAAAATAGAAGCGAATTCTTGTCCACATGTTCCCCCAGGAAAATATACAGAATCTGTGTAACTGACATTCTGGAGTCCAGATCAAAAAATTAATCATTAGATTGGTGATGGCTTGGAAGAATTGAAGAATCTATAACAGATCCCACCATCCCTACCTTAATATGCAACAGATCTTATTGTAGGCAGCAGCCAGGAGACAATTTGTGAAGAGCCTCGTGGACTTTAGGTTCCTACAGGGAGTGCTTTGATTTAAATCCTGGAGACACAAGAAAATGAAGGAGTCCTTCTGGAGAGCTTCTGATGGTTATTCTAACCCTCCTTTGTAACTGTAACATGCTAACATGCCATCAGTGTTGTCAGCTATCAGTAATGAGAAGTCATAACCAGTAAACATGTTCCCACTTCTTCGAGAAAATAATTTTTCATCGTTTAGAAATATTACATTTTGTTTAAATGGGCTTTTCATAATGATACACAGAAAGAGTATCACTCTAAGGATGGGTTGTCAGGGTGGTAAAGCTCAGGCTCTGTGACCTACAACTGTACTCAGGATGTGAGTAGTTATTGAGATTCTTTCAGCAGCAAGGAATAGGCAAGAACCTTGCCTCCGCGAAACAATGCCACCCTCTGGTAGGTGGAAAAACACCTTCCTGGGTCCCTGCAACAGAGGGGTGCTAAAGTCAAGGGTAATTATTTTCTGTTGCTGTAAGGAGGTAGGAAAGGCAAAGGGGTCAGAAAAATATTCACAGGGCCAGCTGATAGTATTAAGGAAGTAGTTTAATACCTGTTTCTCCCCCTAAAAAATATGGAATAAGAAAAATGAAATCCTAATTTTTGTAGTTTGAGGGCCCCCCAAATGCCAGGAGAGAGTCTAAGGACCCTTCTGTAAGGTTGACCTAAACATGACCTTGAGCAACCTTCCATCCTCTTCCCACACCCTCTGCCTGTTACTGCTTAAGCAGAATGAGGAAGTCACATGACTTCAGTTCTTTTCAGAGCTCTTCTGAGGATAAAATGAATGGGATGTTGCCCTGAAAGGTCAAAGGTATTTTGCAAATGTGAGAGCTCATCAGTTTTTATTTCTTTGCATTTTTCTCTATTAGAAGGGATATGGTGGGGAAAAAGTGAAAGAGTAGCCTTGGTCAGCTTTTACATAGGAGTGAGGACAATAAACAAGAAATATAATAACTCAATTACATGTTATTTTAGGAAGTGATAATTCCTATAGAGAAAAATGAGGCAAGGCTAGGAGAATAGGAAGTTTGCAATTTTGTGTCAAGTTTTAGCTCAGAGGCACTTTCTTAGAAAATGATTGATTACATATATGATCTACTTCTCATGGTAGCTTTATATAATTCTTGAAGGCAGGAAATAAGTGTGCATTGTGAAAATTAATAAAAAGAAACCTCATGAAAGTTGACTCAATGCTAGAAGGAGAGGCTGTTAGGTGAAGCCTTCCCACTCTGTGTCAATTACAGGAAGAATGATCGATCACAGACCCCTAACATTGGAATCGCCACAGGAAAGGATGATCAATTACAGGTTCCAAAAGGGAGAAATGGACATCGTCTCTCCTATAAGAAATCAACTACCCCTGCTACTCAGCCAAGGAAAGGGTCATGGCCCTGAACTCTTGCCTCTCTCCAATGGACTTCTGTTCAAAACAACCCCTCCCAACGCCCTCCTTCTTCTCTAAAATCATGTTCCTCTCTTTTGTTCGTTGGACTCTCCTGTGGTTTGGCTGTAGCTTGTTCGTCCTGGATAGCAAATCTCTGCTATTTCCAAGTAAGCCCATTGTTTGCTGGTAAAATAGCCGTCAGTTCTATTTTTAAAGTTAACAGCATCTCTGTGTGTGTCTCTGCGTGTGTGTGTGTGTGTGTGTGTGTGTGTGTGTGTGTGTGTGTGTGTGTAAGTTTCGGTCTGGGGCTCTAGAGCACTTTCCACCCTGAAAAATGACTCCCTGACTAATTGTGAGGGTGGTTCCCACCTGCCCTTCCCTGGTTCCCCCCTTTATCAAAGGAGTGTCTCTCTGACCTTGTTCCTTTCCTTTTTCTTGCCTGGACATTTTGAAACTCATAAAAATGCTTGTGCATCAGATGCTAAGAATAATTGCCACAGTTTCTCGGCCACTGAGAGCTGGCAAAGGCCATGCCAACCTGCAGACTGTGCCAATTACTTCTCCGGGCAATGCACCTGTCCTACTTCTTTTTCCCTTAAGGTTTCTCTTGTGTTGAAGATTAAAGGGAGAAACTTGACGAAGTGCCTGACCCCAGGAGGGCAGACTGGTGGCTACAATGGGCCCTGTCTTTCCCTAGGTTTCCATTACCTCTGGGCAAAGTGTGGAAAGAACCCTGTATTTATAAAATGGCCCTCTCCCAGGTCACAGCTAGTGAAGGGGGCAGAGTTTACGATGCACATTATTCTGAAAGAGGAAACCAGACTGCAGAAGACAGTTCTAGTTCTGACTCACAGGACAAGTCAGAAGTAGCACTGAGGCTCCCTTAACCGTTGTTGGTGATGGCCCAACAGGGCAAATGCTTTTAGCAATGGGGGTGAAAGAGAATATGGAAGGAACCCCAGGATCAGCAATGACCTCTCCTTGGGGACTTGTCAGCCATTGATGGGCTGCAACAGTGTCACTATCAGAGTGTTGTGGGGGGCCAAGAGCCCACAGATGGAGGATATGCCCCCACCCTACCTGTGCTTGTGTGGAGGGATGGGCATTTGGAGCCTCACCTAAGCATTTATGGAAAGGGAAAGAGGAAGAAGAGATAATCATGAAATTACAATTTGTCCAGCTTCTTATCTTCAGCTTTCTGAAGATGTAAGAAAAGATTTGGGGTAGAAGAAAACAATTGAGGAGGTGGGAACAGAGAGATGGAGAGACTTACCCAGGATCACACAGCTAGTCAAGGGATGATGGTGGGGACGGGGCAGGGGATGGGAATGAAGCCCCAGGTGGTCCGCTGCCCCACCCAGCACTGTTTTCTACACCCTCAGTCTGAGATCCCAATCAGCGGAAGAGCAGGTCGGGAGCAAAGAAAGAACAATGAACAGAGGTGGAAAAATACCGTTCAGGGCAAGGCGAAGCGGGTTTCGGGTGAGAATGATCAGGTTCACCCAGTCCACACCCATCCCAATGCTGCCAAATCAGGTGGTTTTTGTTTTGTTTTGTTTTGCTTGTCATGTGAATCATGGTTCTGTTTAGCATTGACCTTGCTGCCCAGGTTCTTTCAAGAGCAACCCTTTTCTCTGCCATCCAGCACCAGATTCTTGCCATGACCTCCCTTCATTAATTAGCAAAAATACCTGACATCATTGCTTGTCATGATAATCATAAAATAATTTCTTTTTGTATACTGTTTCTTCTGATAAACTCTGAACTCCTTGTGGACCCTTGAACGCACCAGCGGTGACCTTACCTCAGGAAATCTGCACTTGCTCTCCCCCCTGTTCGAGAACGCTTCCTCCAGTAACTTGCTCCCTTGATTCCTTTAAACATGTGCTCAAATATCACCCAATGAGGCCTCCGATCGCCCCCATTTAAAATTGCAAACAGGGCGCCTGGGTGGCTCAGTGGGTTAAAGCCTCTGCTTTCGGCCCAGGTCATGATCTCAGGGTCCTGGGATCGAGGCCCGCATCGGGCTCTCTGCTCGGCAGGGAGCCTGCTTCCCCCTCTCTCTCTCTCTCTGCCTGCCTCTCTGCCTCCTTGTGATCTCTCTCCCGCTGTGAAATAAATAAATAAAATCTTTAAAAAAAAAAATAAATAAAATTGCAAACAACCTCTCTAACACCTCCCTCCTTTTTTTTAGAGAGAGAGAGAGAGAGCCAAAGACAGGGGCTGGAGGAGAGGGAGAGAGAGAATCTTAAGCAGGCTCCATGCTCAGCAGCACGGAGCTTGATGTGGGGCTCAATCTCACGACCCTGAGATCATGACCTGAGCTGAAATCAAGAGTGGACTGAGCCACCCAGGCACCCGGCTAACATCCTTTTCTGCTGTATTTTTCTGTATCTCACTTATTCCATCTGACATTCTGACATCATGTTAGGAGTTAGATACTTCAGTAGTCAGGGCCAGGGTCCCCAACAAGAAAGCAAAAAAAGCTGGGACAGCTAAGACAAAACAGCAGTAGCACCCTGTTTTATAGCTCAGACGAGACCACAAGAGCAACCTACCTAGCAGCCTTTGCAGAAGGGAATTTTGCAAAACATCCTGAAACACAACAAATTAACCATAAATCACTGGTCACTATCACAAGTTGAGGCATTTCGTCTCCAGAGGTCAGCGCAAAAGACCAGCGACCCGTGCACGCGAACCCGATAGATGGACAGGTGCATGATCAAAGCCCTGATTGGCATGCTTTAGTAGCCAGTCCACAGGGGGCCCACACTCAGGATGCTTAAAATAGTTCCTCAAAAGATCTTATAAAACCCCTTGATTCGAATGCCAAAGCAGCAACCCTCTCGGGTTCCCCCTTTCTGGGAGCTTTCTACTATCCCTCAATAAACTCTGCTTTGCTGCCAACCACTCTTCGTCTGGTCTACCTCTTCATTCTTCGAAGCAGTGTGACCAAGAACTGCAGGAACTAAGGGGACAAAAATCCTGTAACGATACTGTATGTTTTCCTTTCGTATTTTATTTTGTCGCCTCACAACTATGTGAGTTCATAAGGGCAGGGTTCTCTGCTGTGTCCCCAGTGGCTAAAATACCCCCTGGCATTTAGTAAGTACCCAGTAAATCTTTGTGGAATCAATGATGGGTAAAAGAATGCCTTCCTCTGGGATGGACACATTTGTCACAGTTCTTAGCACTTAGCACAGGCTCTGTCTATGGAATAAAAGAAGACAAACTTTGTTTCTTCCAAGGGTTCCATTTAAAACTATCCCCAGCATTTACTGTCACCACCTGTGGCTTCACGACTTCATGATTGCTTTTGTAAAGGTACTGTTTCGGCAGTGGTATCTCCCATGTTTCGGGCCCTCAGATAAGTTTTGCAGCATTGTGGAGCTTTTCTCTGATTTCCCAAAGAGACTAAGTTTGCTGCTTGTTTGCTCCCATGGCATCTTCTCGGCTTCCTTTTGGAATACACAAACCACTTAATAATGTCTGTTTTTTCCCAACGGACCTTGGGCAGGGTGCATGTGAGCCTTGCTCGCTGATGTTCCCAGTACTTCCAGTACCCTGCCTGACACCTGGTAGACTGTAGATGAGTATTTGTTGATTGAGGGGGCCAGGCGTTGTTAGCAGTGCCAGGGAGAGTAAATATGTTCCTTGACCTTAGGAACCCTAGTGAGGAATGCCTCAGAGAAATCCCCTCCCCTCCTGTGCCTCAGGGCACACATCTTTAGGGAAACTCCTTCATCTGAAGACTCAACATTCACAAAATTATGCACCTCCTGGGGTTCCAGGGTTGAACATGGGAATTCTCCTGTTTATTCAGTGCAGGAAAATTACAAAACACTGCCCAGACTTCTTATTCAAAGATTGCTTCCCTTAAGCCTTTCAACTTGCAGGAAAGAGGCAGAGAGCTAACCTCGAGCTAACCAAATAACAACAGCAACACTGACAGCACAGCAATAATAATAATAGTTACAAACTTCATTTATATTAATGTATGAGATCTGATTAAATGCACTGAGTATATAGAGCCCAGGATGCTCAAACACTTTTGTTAGTGTTTCATTGATTCTCATGATTTAGGATTTTAGGTATTTTGTCTCTTTCNGATCTGATTAAATGCACTGAGTATATAGAGCCCAGGATGCTCAAACACTTTTGTTAGTGTTTTATTGATTCTCATGATTTAGGATTTTAGGTATTTTGTCTTTCTCTCTCTCTCTCTCTTTTAAATTCAGTCTTTTTCTTTATTGGGTTTCTTATTACAAAATTAATATATCTTTGTTGTAATGAAATTAGAAGATACATAAATATATAAAGTAAAANGGGTTTCTTATTACAAAATTAATATATCTTTGTTGTAATGAAATTAGAAGATACATAAATATGTAAAGTAAAAAGGGCAGAGTGGCTCCCTTTCCCTCTGCCTCCCAGTCTCATCCCCCAGAGACAGCCACGGTTACTCTTGTATCAATCTTTTGTACTCATCAAACACTTATTGACTTATTTTTAAACAATAACTGTATCCTTTTTGTGTCATCTTTTGCAATGTGCTATTTTTACTTCACATTGTGGATATCCTTGTAAGTCAATTGCAGGTATGTTTTCTTCTTATTAAAAGACTAGAGTTTCACTGTGTGGAGATAATTCTTCTTCATCCCTTTATTCCCTGAATTCCTTCCAACCACAAACAGCATTGCCACAAGCACCTTTGAGCGAGTGGTTACGCACTCACGCTCAGCAGACGATAGGTGTTTAGGAAGAGAATGGTTGGTGGATTTGTCCTGTGCCAGTTAGACAAGGAGACCCCCATTTCCTTGTTTCACTTGCGGCCACAAGAGACATTTTGAATGAAGTGAATGAAGAGGAACCCTATCCCCGTGAGCTCTGAAGATCGGTGCAGAGCACCAGGGGGTTGGAGAGAGGGAGACAGTTAAAGCTTACATATCTTGCTGCCTGCCGGCTGGTTCACCGGGTTGCCATGGGCAGCCTGCCCTGTCAGCCCCATCCGCCCCTCCCACGTCTCCCCCAGAGCTTCTCCAACACCTGGGTGAGGGGCAGCGTTTAATACCCTGATAAGGGATGCCAGCTTCCTGCTGTCCTTCTCTACCCCAAGTTTATAAAAATATCCGCTATTTTTGTAAATAGAAAATAAGTAATTTCGATTCATAAATAATTTGGGGTTTTTTTTATGTGGTATGCTAATTGTCTGGATACTGTTTATTGGTTTCTTTATCCATTAATCTGACTCTTCGTTTTCATATCATATTCCATGTGTACTTGAGTTTGTTTTCAGGACTTACTCCCCCCCCCCCCCNTTTTCAGGACTTTCCCCCCCCCCCCCCGCATGTATTTTAACCCTATAGTAGTATTTAATTTAGTTTCTTTAATTTCTGAAGGTTTGGAATATATTTTGCTATCTGTTAGGGCAAGCTATCTCAGTCTTTTTCAGAATTTGGTTTGATTTGCTATGCATCTAAAGTTACAGATAAACTTTAAGATCAACTTGTCAATGCTTTATCAATGTGTCAGTTTCCCTTTGTCATGATGACTCATTGGCTTTAGACAATAAGCTTTTGTTATTGTTTGTGAGTGTATGGATTAGCTAGCTAGTGTTTCTGATTTTAGCCGGGGAGGCTCATGTATTTGTGGTCAACTCTGGACTGGGTCATAGCTTGGCTAGTTGTCCCACATATTTTGGGGTTGGGCTGGCTGTAGGCAGTTGTTGGCTGGGACCATGGGGCTCGCTTCCAAGTGATGCCTCGTCCTCCGACAGGCTAGAGCAAGCCTGTGCACATAGCAGTTGCAGGATCTAAGAGTCAGAGCAGACCCATGCAAGGCTGAGCCTCAGAACTTAGAATGCCATCTCTTCAGCTGTGTTCTGCTGAATAAAGTCCTAAAACAGGCAAATATTCAAAGGGTGGGGAGATTGATTCACTCTTTCAAAGGGCAGAGCTTTAATCACACTGCAAAGTGCATTTGAAAGAGTGGCCCTTGATTGCGGGTCATCAATACAATCCTCATGAACAATCAGACAGCAGAAGCAAAAGCTCATTGGATTGGACTTGCATTAAAATAATAGATTTAATTCTATGAGAACTGACATTCTTACATTATTAATGAGTCTTCTATTTTAGTAACATGGCAGTCTTTTCCCACTAATTCATGTCTTCTATTTTTGTTTGTTTGTTTGTTTTGTTTTACAGATCCACCTATTTATTTGAGAGAGGGAGAGAGAGAGAGAGAGTGTGAGCGGGAGGGGCAGAGAGAGGGAAGAGAGAATCCCAAGCAGACTCTGTGCTGAACACAGAGCACAGTGTGGGGCTCATCTCATGACCTGAGTTGAAACCAAGATTTGGACACTCAACTGACCATACCACCCAGGCACCCCATGTCTTTTGTTTCTATAATTTTATAAAATTATGTCCCTCTATAGATTTTATAATTTTCTTTATATAGGGTGATACCTATCTTATTAAGTTGGTTCCTAAGTAGTAATCATAGTTTGTGTTATTGGTATGAATTAAATCTCTCTTTCATTGCATTGTCTAATCCAATGTTGTTCAATAGAAATATAATATGAATCACAAATACAGTTAAATTTTCTTGCAGTCATATTAAATATTAATAGACGAAATTAATTTTTCATAGCATATTTTATTTGACATGATGTATCTAAAATACTATCATTTCAACATATAGCTTATAAAATTATTAGTAAGATATTTTATTTTTCCATATTAAATCCTTAAAATCCAGGGTTTATGTTAGAGTACATCCTAATTCCAATTAGCCTCATATCCAGAGCTTAATAGTCACATATGGCTGCTGCTACTATAACAAACAGCTTGGCTGTAGTCAGTTAGAGCTATTAATTTTTAAAAATGTTTTCCTTGCATAGAGATACCACACAGAAATCTCTTCCTAGGTTGTGATGATTTTTCATTTTGTTTTCTGGTTTTCTCCATGGCAATATATAATACATAAATTGTAGCTCTTTTCACTTCCATTTGAATTTTTAACACTTTATTTTATGTAAAAAAATCTTTTTTTGGTTGTAACTTCTTGAAACATTAGATACATACTGTGAAGGACAGCTGTTTTGCTACAGACATGATATCAATGGACATGATGTTAGTATGTCACCATTAAGTATTGTGTCCATTGTTGATTTCTGGAACACAACTTCCCTTATCAACATAAAGAAGTCTATTCCTTACTATGCAGCTATCAAAAGAAACGAAATCTTGCCGTTTGCAAAGACGTGGATGGAACTGGAGGGTATTATGCTGAGCGAAATAAGTCAATCAGAGAAAGACAATTATCATATGATCTCTCTGATATGAGGAACTTGAGGGGCAGGGCGGGGGGTCGTGGAGGGTAGGGAGGGAAAAATAATGAAACAAGATGGGATGGGGAAGGAGACAAACCATAAGAGACTCCTAATCTCACAAAACAAACTGAGGGTTACTGGGGGGTGGGAGGGTAGGGATAGGGTGGATGGGTTATGGACATTGGGGAGGGTTTGTGCTATGGTGAGTGCTGTGAAAGGTGTAAGCCTGATGATTCACAGACCTGTACCCCTGGGGCAAATAATAATAATAAAAAAAAGAAGTCTATTCCTGATGTTCAAACTTGTTCTTTTTTGTTATTTCTATTTTGAAGTAAAGAGTAAGTGTTACATTTTATCCAATGCTCCTTTTGGGTATATGTCACTATGGCTATATGAATTTTTCTTTTAGTTTATAGTAAAAATAAATCACATTAATAGACATTCTAATGTTGGATTGTGCTTGGCTCCTTGGAAGAAATCCCAGGGGTTTTTTTGCTTTTGTTTTTGGTTTTGTTTTTTTTTTACACCAATAGAACTGACTCACTTTGGTAACTTTTTATTCCAAAATTTTGCAATTGAATAAATGAGATTTTTGTTTGCTCTTTGCTTTTATTTTGATGTGTATATATGCTCTCTGATTCTGTTTTTTTTTTAAAGATTTTATTTATTTATTTGAGAGAGAGATCACAGGTAAGCAAAGAGGCAGGCAGAGGGAGAAGGGGAAGCAGGATCCCTGCTGAGCAGAGATCCCAGTGCAGGGCTCAATCCCAGGACCCTGGGATCATGACCTGAGCCGAAGGCAGAGGCTTTAACCCACTGAGCCACCCAGGCGCCCCTGATTCTGGTTTTGATATTAGTGTTGTTGTATCTATTGTATATTTGGTGTTTAAATATGACAGGAACTATCTGTTTTTTGCAGGTTCCAAAGAATATCTGCATAAAATCTATCTTATTCTGATGCCTTCGGTGGAAGTGGGGTTTGACTGCTTTTCAACTTTGATGGTGTACTTAGCTTTATGTTTCTTCTGTACTAATTTAATAATTCATCTTTTCCTGAGAAGTAAAGGATGATGTTTAGATTTTCAAATGTAATTTAAAAAATTATATAGAGTATTCTGTTATAATTTTTATTATGTAATATTCTAATTATCCAGAAAGACATAGAGAATATTCTGATGAACATATGTGCCAACCATCCAGGTTTGCTAGATATTAACATTTTACTATATTTGTCTAATATTTTAAAAGGTAAAACTATAATGATATTCTTGAAACCTTTGTAAATCCAACTCTGATCTCATTTTTTATCCCTATTGATATACATGGCTCCAGGTCATAGTCAATTTTTTGTGGATTTGATATATATGACCTATTCTTTCTCATAATTTACAATGACCTCCACAGACTGTATTTTTCTCATTCCTCAATCCTAATGACATTCATTTGTTTTGTTGTTTGTCTCTCTTGTACCCAATGGACTGACAATATGTTTTCTATTGTATGGATCATTTCAAAGAACTAGTTCATGGTTTTATTTATCAGGTCTGCTAAAAAATTTGTCTTATATGTTGTTACTTACTACTTTTTCTTCTCTCTTTCTCTTTTTTACTTCCTTCTGGCTTCTTTTGGTCGTGTGTGTGTGTGTGTGTGTGTGTGTGTGTTAGTACTTACTTGCAATACACCAGATTTTTTTGTTTCCATATCTTTTAATGAATGCATTTACAAGTTTAGTCTTTTGCCTTTTTGATTGTTACTACAATCCATAGGTTTTTAATATATACTAATCAGTGTCAGTTACTTCTAAAAAGCTTGACGTTTCAGGATGAGTTCCATCTTGTCTCCAGAGTAACTGAACAGGCTCTTTCCGCATGTCAGCATAGCTGGTATTCTTCTTGGGAAGACCTTTGTTAATTTCTTCATGCCTTTCATTGTGACCAGAGAATAGCTGGGAATTAAAGTCTAGATCAAAATCATTTTCTGTGATCTTTATAGACATTTTCTTTCCTTCGACTTCTGGCATTCAGTATAGTAGATAAAAATGTGATGATAGTCTATTTTTTGTTCCCTTACAGACCACTTATTTCTGTTTTTTTCTTTTACAGAAATGTATAGTATCGTATTCTTTTTTTAATAGTCATTGTATTCTTAGAACAATTTTTTTAATTAAGTAAACACTAACCCCAACGTGAGACTTGAATTCATTGCCTTGAGATCAAGAGTAACATGCTCTACCCACTGAGCCAGCTGGGCACCCCTATTTGTTCTATTAGGATCTTGGTGAGCTCTTTGGATCTGAAGACATTAGTTTCTTTTTAAGCTAGGGAATTCCTTCAATTACTTTAAAAATTTTATTATTCTCTCTGTATATTCTCCTTGCACTTTTATTAAACAGATAAGCATTTTTGGGGCCTCTTAACTTTTTTTCATGATTCTTGTCTCCCTTGCTGATATTTTGCTCTGTATTCTGATATGTGTAATCGTTATGCAATTTACAGTCAGTACAAGTGTGCAACAAAATAACATCTTAATATTTNTTCATGATTCTTGTCTCCCTTGCTGATATTTTGCTCTGTATTCTGATATGTGTAATCGTTATACAATTTACAGTCAGTACAAGTGTGCAACAAAATAACATCTTAATATTTTATTTTAACTGAACTCAATCTTGTTTCCACTGAAAGTAAAAGAAAGAATAAAAGAATCCTTTTCAACCCAAAGCAATTTAGTTTTACTTTTTGAAATTTGTTAAGCTTCTTTCTAACATTTGTTACTGTTTAATATTCCTTAAAAATTTTTTTATCCCTTTTTTAAAAAGTAATGTCTACACTCAGTGTGGGGCTTTGAACTCATGACCCCAAGATCAAAAGTCAGATGCTCTACAGACTGCACCAGCCAAGCATCCCAAGGGCACTCAGTTTTAAACATGGCCCATTCAGAATTCCAAATCAGTTCAAAATTCTCTCTCTTCTTTATTCCCTCTTTCTCCTAGGAGTGATCTAAATTCTCAGAGGATTTATGTATCATCCTGGCATTGGGAGTAGGACATTTAGTACAACTAATTCCCTCTGTTCTCACTATCTTCTGCAGAGACAGCTAGTCGTTTCTAGTTCCTCTCCTCATATGCTCCTATGGGCTGCTGTCTTTGCAATAGCTTCTCTCTTAAAATACATACTCTGCCTTCTTTTTGTGGGGCCCCAAGTCTCCTTTGGTTTTCCAGTCCTCTCATGAGGTTTTTATACTGAGGTGTCAGTGTTCTGTGAAAGTGTTCCTGGTCCCCCTGCCCAGACAACATCCATCAACCATTGTTGGTATGTTTCTCAGCTGCCATGTTGATACAGAGACTCTCTAATGGCCTTGCCACCACCCGAGAAAGTGAGGCACAGGTATCCTCTCTTCCAGACTTCTACAAAATGAGATGAGGGCTTACATCACCTACTCACCCCCTCCGGGAGTCATGCTGGGTTGGAGGGTGCTGGGACACTGACCCTTAACAATATCTATAATCTATACAGCTGTAATCTAATCAGGATACTCTCTGATTTCCTCCTCTCCTGCCTGCAGATAACATCTTTTCTTTCCCTTTTAAATAAGAAAATGACTATCATAGTGTGAATTTTAGCTTCATGATATAAACTCCCTGCTTCCTGTTTTCCAGGATTGCTCTTTAAATGAAAAGATCCATTCTAGGGAATATCAAGGAAAATCTAATTTTCCAGAATTATCTCCCTTGCAATTAAAAGCTTTAGTGTCAAGGCTCTTTTTAAAAATGCATGAAAAAAATCTATTTAGAAATTTGATTGTTTCCTTCCATCCAGGAAGTGTCAGGCCTGGTTTTGAAGGGAAAGTGCATGACAAGTAATGAGGGCTTCCTGAATCGTGGAGGTCAAACAAGGATGATAAGGAGCAGAGGGTGCTGGGTAGTGGGAACCGATGGCAGTAGTGGAAAGCCAGTGCTTAAAATCTCAAATATTACTTGACTGAAGTTAGAGTCTCATGGTTGAAATACTAGTAGATTTTCAAATGTGTCTATGATTATTTTGTGGCCATTGTCACCCCTGCTTTATGTCACCACCATGACTCCCAAGATGTCTGCCAGAACCTGCCAACGTCTGGCTGCATATTTGAGAGCATTTGACAAATGTAATCCTATCTACAAGTATCACCTTTCCCTCTCCTTCTGTGGCCCTCACCAACTGGTNCAGAACCTGCCAACGTCTGGCTGCATATTTGAGAGCATTTGACAAATGTAATCCTATCTACACGTATCAC
The DNA here is from genome assembly GCA_002007465.1 of Ailurus styani. Taxonomy (NCBI): domain Eukaryota; kingdom Metazoa; phylum Chordata; class Mammalia; order Carnivora; family Ailuridae; genus Ailurus; species Ailurus styani. Next base: position 1,292,557 of record LNAC01000293.1, on the reverse strand, counting down.
CTTTCCCTCTCCTTCTGCCGCCCTCACCAGTTGGNAATGTAATCCTATCTACAAGTATCACCTTTCCCTCTCCTTCTGTGGCCCTCACCAACTGGTTTCATTTTCTGTGACCTCCCATCGCCGCTGGCACTGACCTGGGGGCTGGGAGCTGCTATATATGATTTCTCCTTATAGGATTTCTGCTACTATATGTGATGTATTCTCTACAGTTCTGACTGGACTAGCTTGATCCTGTTCATTGACCTTTTCATCAATCAGGATATCTAAACATCTGCAAATCACAATGCCAGCCAAAGCCTTGCTCTACCTTTGCCTCATATATAACTATAGTCAGGTTGATTTTTGTGACTCAAGCTTTTACTGATGCTTTTATGCAATGATTTAGGCAAGTCCCTGGAAGGGGAAGAGGCTGAGAACAGGTTCTACAGAGTAGTGAGCCCCAGGCTGAACTTTCTGCTTTTTATAGCCTGAGGAACAAGGAATTGAAGGAAGCCCTGAGGACAGTTCTTAATAAAGCCAAGTTGTACGAATTATCTTCAGAGCTCTGCGAAATGCTCATCAAAAGCCTCTTCCCTCGTACTCACCATCTGGGCTCTCATTATTGTTTGCAAGTGTTCGCAGCACAGGAAGCTCAGAAGCAGGCCCTCAAATGTAGAGAATCTTCCAGGAAGGAATTTCCCATGAAGATTGCCTCCAGGGGAAGTGATGAAAGACAGGGGCAGAGTATCAACAAAGAAATTCCAAATTTTAATGGGCAGAAATATCAATAGATATTTGAAATTAAATTATAATTATGTGATGACATCAACAGGCATGTTGATATCAGCTGTAACATTAATATTGTGCTAGAGGAGAGCAAAATGGGGCAGGGACATGATGGGTTGGTAATTACATAATGGATTTGTGAGAACCGTCATCTGTAGAAAGAGGGCCTTATTGTCTATGGGAATATTTCCTTGTATGAGTAAGAATGTTACATTTTGCTTACATGATTTAAAATTTTATTTTGGGGGAGTGAAGGCAGGCACTTGCTGTGATGAGCATCGGGTGTTGTATGGAAGGGTTGAATCACTATATTGTGTGCTAGAAACTAATATTATACTATGTTAACTCACCAGAATTTAAATAAAGACTTAGAAAAAAACTCTTTAAATTTTTGGTGAGAAGTTACATGTAAAGTGCTCAGGATGGTGGCCAGCACATCGTGGGCACGCAGTGGTGATTTTTGTGGTTATTGCAAGTATTATTAGTGGGTTCTATATTTATCAAAACACAGATAGAAAGTTATACGGCTGTTGTCAAGTAATGAGTTGGTGTGAACTCTACAATATCATTGAATGAAGGGTAGAGTTTGGGAAGTGGTCTGGGAAACAGCCTGCTGATGGTGAGGAGTAAGGTATCCTACTGAAGAATGGCTTTCTCTTCTCTCATCCATTCCTTTTTTCTTTGGTTTTTGCCCCATAACTTTATACTATAATTTCCAATTTACAGGAACTACAGTGAGATTATGAATATTTCCCAAGATCAAATGGCTAGAAAATAATGGAGTCAGGATTCAAATCCAGGATGTTTGATACCAGAATCCATAGTTTTGACCAAAACTTGTAATGTCTTCTTTCTCATAAATTCTTGAGTGGTTAGAGAATCCTAATTGAAAGGAAAGTCTAAGATAGAAATTATCTGCATTTAGGATTAAAGTACTTTGGGGTATCTAAAAAGCTCTAAAGTCCATAATATCCATCCTCCACCAGGCAGCAGATTTGCAGCCCCAGGAACCATATTTCCTACCGCAGAGTGGGGGAACATGGCAATCTCTTCCTGATAGGATTTCAGAAATGCTATGGGCCAGTAACTGCCGTCTGCCTGTCACTCTTCTCTTTTCTAATGGGTGTGTTTACTCTGGTTATCCTGTCTGACTCACCAGTGTAACTTGGGTATTTGTGGGGCAGGCAGAATTTTTTTGTTTGTTTCTTTTTTTTGTTCATAGTTCTCTAGACCAAGGGGAACTGTGTCTGGACCTGGTAGGGTTCACAAGACCTAAACTTTGATCCAAATCGTGTAATTTTTTGAAGCTTGTGGAGAGGTGGTGAGTGTGCTTGGCATGTGATTGATGGCCTGGAATAGGAATGTTTACGAACAATAAGGAAGACTGGATTACTGTTGAGAAAATATTCACTCTATTCCTCTTCCACCGTGAATAGAATTTACTCCTGTGTTCTAGGATGCTGAGCCTGAACATGTCACTTTCTTTGGCTGATGAACATTAGCACCCCTGATGTAAGCAAAGACTCGAAATGTGCTTTGGTAATAGGGATTTGGCCACTTGCACTTCTGCCATTGTTAGAAGAAGACCATGTCCTGGGTAGCTTGCTGGCCTGTAGTTGGTGAGAGACACGTGAAACAAATCAGGAGCCAAGTTCCAGCTTGGCCAAGCCAGGAAAGTCCAGCCTAGATAAGTCACCCAACAAGTGTGAGAATAAATGCTTATTGTTAGGGTGTTTGTCACACCACAGTGGCTAAATAAATATTCTATAGTCAAATACTTTTGAGAATTGCTGCATAATACATGCTTCATTTCAGACGCTTATAAAGTGTATTATCATACTGGGATCTCTGAGAAATCCTTCAGTAAAGACAGTTGTTTGGCTTCATATAACCCAGTTTTCCAGACATCTTTGAGCACCAAATACTTTCTTGGTGTGTTAAAAGTAAACATAAATAAATAAAAAAATAAACAAATAATTAAATGTTCGCTGGAGGTTGATCTAATTTTCTTTTCTTACAATGAGAAATCCCCTTTGTGGAGGAAGACATCTAAAAGAGCATTTTGATTGTGAAATTTAAGAATCTCTAATGTATGATGGAAATGGAAATATTTATAAATCAAAACCACAATGAGGTACCACCTCACACCCATCAGAATGGCTAAAATTAACAAGTCAGGAAACAACAGATGTTGGTGAGGATGCAGAGAAATGGCAGCCCTCTTGCTATTGGTGGGAATGCAAACTGGTACAGCCACTCTGGAAAACAGTATGGAGGTTCCTCAGAAAGACAAAAATAGAACTACCCTATGACTCAGCAATTACACTACTAGGTATTTACCCAAAGGATACAAAAATACTAATTCAAGGGGACACATGCACCCCAATGTTTATAGCAACATTATCAACAATAGCCAAATTGTGGGAAGAGCCCAAATGTCCATCAACTGATGAATGGATAAAGAAGAGGTGGTATATATATTACTCAGTCATCAAAAAGAACAAAATCTTGCCATTTGCAACAATGTGGTTGGTATATTTTGCTAAGTGAAAAAAGTCGGTCAGAGAAAGACAATTATCATAGGATTTCACTCATGTAGAATTTAAGGAACAAAACAGATGAATATGGGGGGGGGAAGAGGGGCAAACCACAAAATAGACTCTTAACTATAGAGAACACACTGACGGTTACTGGAGGGGGTAGGTGGGGTATGGGCTAAATGAGTGATGGATAGTATGGAGGACACATATCTATTTTTTTTTAAGATTTTATTTTATTTATTTGACAGAGAGAGAGAGAGAGAGAGAGAGAGAGAGAGAGAGAGAGAGATCACAAGTAGGCTGAGAGGTAGGAAGAGAGAGAGGAGGAAGCAGGCCTCGATCCCAGGACCCTGAGATCATGACCTGAGCCGAAGGCAGAGGTTTTAACCCACTGAGCCACCCAGGCGCCCCCTATTTTTTATTTAAAAAAATTTTTTTTAAGATTTTATTTATTGATTTGAGAGAGAGATAGAGCATGTGAGAGAAAGAGAGCACAAGCAGGGACAGGGGCAGAAGGAGAGGGAGAAAGAGACTCTCCACTGAGCAGAGAGCCCAATGCGGGGCTCCATCCCAGGACCCTGAGGTCATGACCTGAGCTGAAGGCAGACGCTTCACGGGCTGAGCCACCCAGGCGTCCCCAGAGGGTACTTGTTATGATGAGCTCTTGGTATTGTATGTGAGTGATGAATCACTACATTGTACACCCAAAACTAATATTACGCTATACGTTGACTAACTGGAATTTAAATAAGCACTTGAAGCTATAAAACAAATAAAATAAATGGAAGGTATTTAGATGTTAAAATTTTGATTATGGTGTAAAACAATATATAAAGAATTTTGAGTCTTCTCCCAGTGGATTGGGTTGGATTGGAATTTGGATCCTGGGGAACTGGAGAAGACAACTATAAATAAAAGATTATGTCAGCAAAGAGAACTGTGGGCCTCTATGGTAGCAGGCAGCCTTAAGGCAAACGTGAAGAGCAGCCAGTGACCAATTCCTTGTGATGGGAATGGCTAAGGAATTTGTAGCATGATGACATCAATGATCAATTCTAATTTTTCCCCTATTCTGTCTAGTCCCAGGAATCTCTTACATTTTCTACAGTATCTTTATTAAAAGTCAGTTACTCAAACAAACACCATGTTAATTTTGCTTTAGAGAGTGACGGAATAAGGAAAAAGGCCATGCTCCATGCTTGGTGTGCCGTGGTCCTGGGAAGGGCGAGCATGCACGGAAGTGGGCATGCGTGTAGACGATGCTTTAGTGGATGCAGGAAAACGGAGGGCCACACAGTGCAATAGTGAGCACCTGAGTGTCCTTGGAAATATGGGGGGAGTGGTTCTAGATTTTATTCTGTGCAAAAGATGGAGGACGTGGCCGAGATTTTAGCCCAGTCATTTGTTTGCACAAATATCTATGTGCTTCTGCATGATTCCTAGGATCCCCTGCAGAAACCAAGCGACTGGATTCTGGTTCCTGAGGTGGGAGTGAGGCGAACCACGTCCAGGGGCTGGGTTTAGTGATCCCTGCATGAGGACATTTCCCTGTTCTTCCTCCGCACTAGCATCTCTCTTTTATTTAAAGAGAGAGAGCGTGAGTGAGAGGGACGGGGGAGAGGATCTCAAGCTGACTCTGTGCTGAACATAGAACCCGATGCGGGGTTGTATCTCGCGACCTTGAGATCATGACGTGAGCCGAAATCAAGAGTCAGACGCTTAGCTGACTGAGCTACCCAGGCGCCCCTGCACTAGCATTCTTGAAGGCCCCCTGTTCCAACTGTCATAGCTATGAGATGGAGGACAACTACCCAAACCATGCTGGATTTTCTACGGGCAAAAATAAACATACTGTGTAAAGCCACTGTGATTTTAAGGTAACCTGTTCATACAACATAGCCCAGAGGACTCACCTCTTCACCCAGTGAGCTTTGGTGGGTAAGTGCGTGTGTGGAGGGTCATAAAAAATGTCCTCTTGGACAGTCGGGGCTTTGGTCTGGGCAGAGCTCATTAGCAACCAGTATGCACAGGACAGACCAAATTTCTAGTCCGCTCGCCAATTGACTAACGACCTTGGGCTCATCTTGCCCTTTTTTCCTCATTGGTACAAATGAGGAATTATCTCTCAATCCACAGGTTCTGGTGAGGAGAGGTGAAGAGAGGGCTTTGAAATAGTTAAGGATTCTCTCTGCAAGTATTAGATCTTATTAAGTTAACCTTCCTTCATGGTCTTTTCCTCAGTGGAGGGCAGAGAGGAAAGATGGAATATGCCCAGATGATGAAAAGACACTCGTTAAATCTGTCCCTGGAAGCCCCTTGGTCTTTCCTTTCCTTTTCAAGCGCACCCCCCAGTCCCCCTGCTGTGCTAATCCACCAGAGATGGAGGCAAAGGGGCGATCAATGATACTGGTATCTTTGTTTGAAAACTTGGTATTTTGTTCCCCATAGATTTTTTTTGCATTGACTTTGACTTTTTAATAGCATTACATTAATATATACCTTGTTTATTGTTTTTGGCAACACCTTAGATTTTTCACCCGAGGCAAGTGCCTCACTCACCTCACCCGGGTCCTGGATCTGCCCAGTACCTTCTGTGCCGCTGCCAAAGTCTGATCCGTTGTCCCAGGCTGTCCTGCCCCTGTTAGTTTGGTCCCATTGGTTTGCTGTCCTGAAGAGTTTTGCCCATCATCCCTGCCCCCTACCTCTGTTCAAACTGTCACCTCCTCTGGGAAGTCCTCCCTGATTTGTTCCGCCTATAAGTAATCCTGACCTACACTGAATCCCCATGGCACCTTGGGTATAAGAATAAGAGTTAGTACCTGTTACCTGTCAGATGGACAATCCTACTACACTGCACATTCCTGTGGACAGGCATGTGTTTTCTCTTTTGCAGAGGTTTATTTCATTTTGTATCTCTTGCTCTTTGTTTAGAATTCGTAGCACAGTATTGGATTAATGAACTGTGCGGTGTCATGTTCTTTCGGCTCTCCTAATTGTCAAAGAGGACAATTATTTTGTTCCCTCCCACTTTCCTTATTTCCCTTTCTGAACTGAGACATGTTGGAATTCAGTGACTTAACAAAGTGCTTATGAATTTGGGGTTTCAAAAATATTACAGTGTCAAAGATGCAGATTGCTGGCAGAGGCCATGCCCATAAGAAGAACTTGCCAATTTCTCCTCTGGGCAACATACTAGGCTGTTGTTTTCCCTATGGTTTTATTTGCTTTTGAGAGAGAGGGGAAGAGACTGACACTTAATGAAACATTCGACCTCTAGGAAGGGCAAACTTAGAAATACAATGTGTCTTGTTGAGGTCTTCCCTCGTTTCTCCTCCCAGGTTATGCAGATCAAAGTCCTCTGTTTATAAAGCACCCTATTTCCAGGATCTGGCCACTCCGATGAGGGTGGGGATGGGTACAATTTCTGACATCGTTCTGACTGCAGAAGTTAAAGCAGAGCCATCTCTCTCCTCAGGGCACTGTGCAGAACCAGGATTCAGGACTTTCATCCCGCCCTCGGTGGACATGTCACAGGGCTTTGGGAGCTGGGACTGGGACCAGGTGCCTTGTTAAAAATCCACATGAGCGATAATTGCCTTTCCTTAGAGACCACTTTAGCCATTGATTGGAGACTTCAGAGCGTTTATATCAACTATTAGTGTCTCTCCCTAAAGGGGTTTGCCTTGGAGCCAGGAGCCCATATGAATAGGCTGTTCTCCAGCCTCTGGTCTCTCAGCCCACAACTGAACAAAAACCAAGGTGAGGTACACATTTTAACCAGATTTCCCAGATCGAGGAAACAGAGAGGTTGAGGGAAGAGAGAAGGCTTGACAGACCAGAACTTGCAAGGTGGATGAAGATGATGTGATGCAGGGACTGACATTCAGGCAACTATGACATTATCGTTCCCTCGTCGAGTCACTATTTTGTGTGTGAGGGGAGTGTAGGGGGAGGCGGAAGGACACCGAGGCCCTAGGAGATTAAGTCACTTGCTCATCATGATAGCTGAGCAGGTGTGGGAGGACAAGAACCACAGAGACAGACCTCCTGCCGCCCAGAGAGGTAGTCTTTCCCCCACACCCTTAGGATGCTCCAAGCCGTGGAAGACAAATGACCTTTCAGAATACAGTGGGAAGACCATTGGCCAGGTAGAGATGGAGTGGGATTCAGGGGAGAAAACGGATCCGGTTCTCTTGGTTCATGCTCGATTCAGATCCCCAGATCAAATCTCTCCTATTTATAATTTCGCCCTAGTACATCAGCCCAACTAGCTGCCAAGATCTAATGCTCTAGAGATGATCAAATGTCTTCTTTATCTTGCCGCCCTGCACCTCTGCCAAAGGACTGTCTGTCCATTAACACGAAAGTCCCATCAGCCTTCAGCTAGGAGTCGACCGCGGTGTGGGTATCTGGGAGTGTCCTGTGGGCTGTAGGGGTAGACACGTGATGTATGCAAAATCTGGTAATAAGACGCATAGCCCTTTTGTGTGCAGTGTTGTTCCTAATGACGGTTCCATTTACCGGCTGTGCGGTCTTGAGCATGTGACGTCAGCTCCTTCTGTCTGTTTCCTCATCTGTAAGACAAGGTTAATCAAAGTTCCTACTTGTAAAGTGGTGGTGGGTAGTAGATGAGTTAATATGGAAATCACTTAGAATAGGTTTTTTTTCTTTTTTTTAAGATGTATTTATTTGCTTATTTATTTATTATTTTTTTAAAAAATATTTTATTTATTCAATTGACACACAGAAAGAGATCACAAGTAGAGAGGCAGGCAGAGAGAGAGGAGGAAGCAGGCTCCCTGCTAAGCAGGGAGCCCGATGCAGGGCTGGATCCCCGGACCCTGAGATCATGACCTGAGCTGAAGGCAGAGGCTTTAACCCATTGAGCCACCCAGGCGCCCTATTTATTTTAGAGAGAGAAAGAGCAGGGGAAGGGGCAGAGGGAGAGAGAGAGAGAGAATCCCAAGCAGACTCCCTGCTGAGCACAAGCCCAACCCAGACTCCATCCCACTGCCCTGAGATGATGATCTGAGCCAAAATCAAGAGTCGGGTGGTTAACTGACTGAGCTACCCAAGTGCTCCCACTTAAAGCAGTTTCTACCCGTGTGCTTCTACTATTAAGGACAATATCAGCTCTTGTAAGATCTGTTTTTGGTAAACTAAGAGTCTCCAATTAAGATAGCAACTTCCTATTAAGGAAGCACCTTGTTGGGTTGGGAATGGAAAGGGAAAGCCTAAGCACGTGGCTTATGATGTTTGTGAATGTTGGTTGGTTTTATTTTTTTTTTATTTTTTTTTTTTAAAGATTTTATTTATTTATTTCACAGAGGGAGAGAGATTACAAGGAGGCAGAGAGGCAGGCAGAGAGAGAGGGGGGTAAGCAGGCTCCCTGCTGAGCAGAGAGCCCGATGCGGGCCTCGATCCCAGGACCCTGAGATCATGACCTGAGCCGAAAGCAGAGGCTTTAACCCACTGAGCCACCCAGGCGCCCTGTTGGTTGGTTTTAATGATGTTTTTTGCTTTTAAACATTTTCAGAAAATTAAAAATAATCACTTAAGATTAGTATAGTGCCTTTCCCTTTGTAAGGTGCTTCACATCTTATTTGATAACTTTATTCTGTGAACACGTCTTAAACCCTTACTATGTGCTGAGCGCCAAGGGCACACACCCTCACCAGGGAAGACAGACTCAAGAGAGACTTTTTTTGTGAGAAGTACCACCTGACCCTGGGGTTGGGAAAGATAAGGTGTTTTGTCAGAAGGGGTAGCCTGTGGAAAGCACAGAGATGAGAGAGAGCCTGGGGATTATAGAAGCTGCAAATAATCCGGTGTGGCCGGAGGGTGGGGTGTGGACGCAGGTGTGAGGAGTGAGAGGTGAGGGGCATGAGGAGGAAGGGAGGGGGGACCTCATAGAGGGCTTTCTCGACATGCTGAGGAGTCTACAGACTATCCTATCCTTTCCTCGATGGGGTACCATGGCTGGATTTTAACAGGGGAGTAAGGCATGATCAAATTAAAGTCTCAGAAATACTACTCTGGCCACAGTGAAGAGGAAGCACTGGCAGGAAGTGTTGGCAAGAAGCGTGTCCGAAGGCAGGGAGAACTGTTGGTCACACCGCTGTGCTTTTGATCCATGCGAGAGATGGCAAGTGTTTGAAACGAGGGAGGAGCGGTGGTCTTGCAGAAAAAGGGACAGAGTCCCGAGATGGATATTCGCATGGTAGACAGGACCCCGTGTATCAACCCCGTTTGGAGCGACAGGGAAATTTTGGTTAAGAATGGTTATTTGGCTCACAGGGGCTCCCACAGCTAACTAGCAATAAAAGGAGGACGATGGGCAATTCTATTCGGAAATGTTCACCTGTATGGCTTTCCTGACACATACGATGACTCTATTTCTCAGAGCTCCCTTGCAGGTAGGAGCTAAGAGCAGTCATCTCTGAAGTCCCACACGGCAGGTGGCATATTTCGTCCTGAGTACTGGTCCAATAAACGTCAACTAGAAATACAGGTCAGTCCTATTTACAGCTTCCGACCTGGCGTCTCATCCTAGCCCCGTGAGGCACCGCATGGCAGAGAAGAACATCACCTGGGTGAGCGAATTCCTCCTCATTGCATTCACCGACTGTCCTGAATGGGCCCTTCCTCTCTTCCTGCTGTTTCTGGGCTTCTATCTGCTCACTCTGCTGGGGAACGCGGGGATGGTCCTCCTGATCCGCGCGGACGGCCGGCTGCACACCCCGATGTACTTCTTCCTCGGCCACCTGTCGCTGGTGGACGTGTGCTACTCGTCGGCCGTCGTCCCGCAGATGCTGGCCGTGCTGCTGGAGCGCGGGGCCGCCCTGTCCTACCCCCGCTGCGCCGCGCAGTTCTTCCTCTTCACCTTCTTCGGCTCCATCGACTGCTACCTGCTGGCCATCATGGCCTATGACCGCTACGTGGCCGTGTGCCAGCCCCTGCTCTATGTCACCGTCATGACCGAGAAGGCCCGCTGGGGCTTGGTGGGCAGGGCTTACGGCGCAGGTGTGTCCAGCGCCTTTGTTCGCACGGTCACGGCCTTCACCCTCTCCTTCTGTGGGAGCGACGAGATCGACTTTATCTTCTGCGACCTGCCGCCTCTGTTAAGGCTGACCTGTGGGGACAGCTACACGCAGGAGGTGGTCATCATTGTGTTCGCCATCTTCGTCATCCCTGCCTGCATGGTGGCGATCTTGGTGTCCTACCTGTTCATCATCAGGGCCGTTGTGAGGATTCCCTCAGCGGGAGGCCGGATCAAGACCTTCTCCACCTGCGCCTCCCACCTGACGTCTGTGTCCCTCTTCTTCGGCACCCTCATCTTCATGTACCTCAGAGATAACTCTGGACACTCCTCACAGGAGGATCGGGTGGTGTCCTTGCTCTACACAACAGTGATCCCTATGTTGAACCCTCTCATCTATAGCCTGAGGAACAAGGAAGTGAAGGAGGCCCTGAGGAAAGTTCTCGAAAGAGCCAAGTTGTCCTGACCATTTATTTCCAACTTGGAAAATCCTGAGAATCACCTCTTCTGAGTGTCAGCCTTCTGGACACTCATTATTCACCACACACTCCATGTTTAAAGAAATGTGTCATGGTATGAAGTATAGAAAGGAACCAGAACTTTTAGTTCCAGAGAGAGAAAAAAAGAAAAGGAAGAAGCTGCCTGCAAAGAGATTGGGGGAAGAGCTCTGACTCCCAAGACAAATGACATAAGGATGTGCGGTTAAATCCTGTGCAATCCAGATGTGTCACACATCACAGGTCTGTGACTACAAAACAAGATGACCGTTGTCGCAAACTTTTCCATGAGAGATCGTTACCATATAGAAATGTTGAAAATAATGTAGAGTGAACTCCCTATACCCCAAACTTAAATTCTGTTATCGCCAATATTTTGTTATATTTGTTTTATCACACATTTATAATCTATCCATTTATCCATCCATCAATTCGCCCTTCAATCCACCTTATTTTTTGATGCCTGTCAGAGTGAGTTGCTGACAGTATTAGTACTCTTCACTCCTAGACACTTCAGAATTATATCACCAGTTAGGATTCAACATTTAGATTACATTTATGTTTAATGATTGAGGTAGTAATTCGATGGTCCAGTAATATAAGCTGACCCTGCTCAAAGTATTCTTCAAACTCTTGCAGTAGTTCAGAGGGGTGTCTGACAGGAATCACTGAAAAGTGCCCAAGATAACATGCCCGTTGATTTCTGTCACCACTGGAAATATACCCTGTTCTTCCTTCTTCCCCACCTGTCCCAGCTCCCACGAGTCATGTTGTTTGCCGAGAATCCACTTTGTGAATTTAGACCATTCCTGCTGCCCATGAGAGGTTCTGCAGTGTCTGTATCATCGAAGTCGACTCTATGTTCTTAGAGTTTTTGACCTGAGGGAGGCCGAGCATTGTGCATTCCGCACACAAGTAGGCCGGAAGGTTCTCCTGTACTGGGTCCTGGGGTCTGTAATAGACCAGACTGTGTCCGAAGTCTTGATTGGTTCTTGATCTTTATTTCTCTAACTTACAGGTGCTCAATCAAACACAAGACACTAGAAGGGAACAAGCCACTCCCATCTCATTTTCTGTTTTTATGTGGATCCTTATTCCTGGAAGTCAAACTCTTTGTCTCCCTGTCCCTTGGATTACCAAAAAATAAGATCCCAGGTATATGAATGATATAAACCATCATGGGAGAGAAAAGGGAGGTGACAGTACCTTGTGAATGGGAGATGATTCCACATTCAGTCAACCCAAAACGCCATGTCACACCTGGAATTCTGGTACGACTTTGCCCTGCCATCGGAAAGTAGAGCCTCCTATGAAAACATTCTTAAGCCCAAATGGCCTAAAGCAAAGAAGCAATTATCATTAGTTTATATGGAAATTTCTTTGAGCATTCCCAGATTCCCAAAATAACCTTTCTCAGGCTCTTCAGACACCTTAGGACACATCTTGCTCACAGATAGGCAAAATAAATCGAGATAAAGCACAGATGCTCACAGATACAGTTCAGAAGTATGGAGGATTGATGCTGAAAAGCTGAGTGTAGTTCTGTGGGAGGGAGCTCAGTGGGGCCCCTCTCGCTGCTTGGGGTGCACACTGAACGTTATTTTCAGCTTTTGTCATTTTTCATCAAAGTGAAAATCCTCTTTGGATTTCTTTCGGTTAACTAAAACAGGTGCTAATACAGATCTTTTGTAAAAGCAAAGTGCGGTAACTTGAACGGTCGAAAAGCAGAGAATACCAGTAACAGGATTTTAAGTTGGAAGAAACAGTTAAATGAAAGGTTGAAGATTCAGGGTGAACGCGTGCAAAGGATACTCAGTTTAAGATTACCTGCAGTAAGATAAAACACATTTCAATACTCAAAGACATTACAATAGAGGACAGGATGATTTAAAATATATGTTATAATCATCATAAGGAATACTTGATCCTTTAATGGTGGTGTGTCTGGTTGAAAATCCATAGTTCCACAAGAGGGATGGTTAGTAGATACCTCCCGTGTCAACTGTGTTACCGGTGGTGGCAAATGTTAAGGAAGGAGTTAGAAAGTTCAGATTGGTTATGTGAAGTTCCCTCCTGATTGAAGAGACAATATTGGGCCAGCTCTCTTGGAATCTTCCAGAAGGCAGGGAGCACACCATGAATCGAGAGGAACTGCTAAAAGAATGAGCTGCCAGTTCTAAGGAGATGATTGAATGATCCTTCTGATGGAATTCTGAGCAGGCAGCGAATGGAGGTTGTCCAAGGAGAAGGGGCCAACTGGACTGTCTGTAGAAACTAGTGGCCACAAAATCCCTGTTGGGATATATGGGATGCCATATATTTTTTACTCTATAGAGAGAACTCAGGGAACGTTAAGAAAAATGTCCTGAGGTATCAACTTATGTATATAAGGGCAGACAGGGTTAAATTAGGTATTTTTGTTTTATTTGTTGATATATATATATTTCTAAAGTAGGCTCCCCTCCCAGGGTGGAGCTCAATGAGGGGCTAGAACTCACGACCCTGAGATCAACACCTGAGCTGAGATTGAGAGAGACACTTAATCGACTGAGCCACAAGGTGCCCCTGAATTAGACATTTTTGAAGAATAGTTGATGCCATGAAGGTTACCTGGTTGTGAATAGATGTTAGTATTTCTTTGTATCTTCCTATATCTTGTATTGAAGTCATTCAAATAAAGCAAACTATGATTCTTTTTGTTGAGTTATTTTAATTTTAAAGGTCCTGGTTTAATAGAAAATATATACTTGATGATTAATCATTCAAAAATATCCATAGGGCATACTAGGCTATTCAGACCAGAAAACACCATCTGTGGGAAGGTTCTGAATGTGGTGGTAATACCCAAAAGTAGAATAAAAAAGGTCTTCTGGACAGATGGCCTTGGCTATCCAGCTCAATAAGGGGATAGTGAGTATAACGCCCTACCCACACCCTCCTGGTCTCCTACCTGGAGCTCAGCTGGGTGCCTTGCCTCACCCTTCTCAAGGGCTTGCCAGAACATGGTTTCCTCCAAGGAGAACTCTACTACTCTAAGCCAAGCACTCCAGGAGCTGTCAAAGAAGGGATTTATTGGTATCATGGCCTCTCTGGTAGCTTCAGGAGACTTCCCCTGCCTTTTCTTCCCCAGACCTGAAAGAGGGGTCCTGAGGACCATAGCACTTGGTCCAGGAGGTGGAGGAAGAAAAGCCATAGCTCTTCCAGCAGCAGCTCAAGTTAGCGGATATCACTGTACATAGATTGCAGTAGACATGAGCAATGAGCCATGATTTGTAAGGTATCAAGAAGGGGCCTGATTCTCTCTTAATCCCCTTGCTTTGCTTTCAATTCCTTTGCTTGAAATCAGCTCATGTGGCTTTCTTTTCTGGGGACCGTAGGCCAATAGAAAGAATGCTGGGTGGTGCCTGCCACTAACCAGCTCTGGGTCCTTCCATGAGGGAACTACCAATTCTGTACCTCAGTTTCTCCACCCAAAAAATTGGGGACAGGCTGGAATATGAGAATTCTAAGAGTCCTTTTGTGGTCTGAAATTCTATATATCTGGGCTTTACTCTGTTAACATATAAATTATTTGAGGAGAGGACTTACATGATGCATTGCCAGCCACTCTGTTCAGAAGGGGTTGGGATGAGGGAGCCCCCGAGTCTAGGTAATGGAGGAGTATGGGAAATGGGCACTCAAGCCAAGGAAGATGGAGTGGCCAGAGATGAACTCCACGTGCTTTGCATGGCCCTTAGGTGGTCAGGCATAAAGCTGAAGGACATCACTAAACAGCAGTTGTCTTTCCAATGCCCTGTTGATGGCCGTTAGGTCTGTCGGCAGGAGGTAAACGTGAACAGTTTAAACACCAGTAACACACCTGCTTCCGGCTCTGCCACCTCTTGCTTCCCTGAGTTGCTGCTTAGCCACCACCTCCGTGGGTTCCCTAAAGCACAGGTGCAGCAGGAATTTCTTGGATTCTCCTTAACTTAGTGTGGCGCAAATCTGTTCTTTGTGTGTCCACACCAGCATCCCCTCCCATCTGGGAATCTGACTATGAGTTCCCATGAGCACTTCCCCTCCCCGTAGAGCCCATCTTTCTGGGCTCCACTGGCTGACCCTGAGGTAGGCATCTGACCAATGCTGGGTCAATCCTGGTACCTTGTCCCTTGGCCATATGACATTTGGGGACTCCCTGGGATTTTTTTTTTTTAACTTGGCACCAGAGAAAGTGGTTTTCATCTTTTTTTTTTTTTTTTTTTTTTTTTTTTTTGTGGTAGAAAAGCTGGGGCGTGTGAGGTGTGGACACAAACGGTGGCCATTTTCTTCTACTTTGTGGAAGAAGTTGGTTTGGGAAAAAACTAAAGCTGATAGAGACAGCTATAGACAATAGAGAAATTCCTGATGTCATGAGAATTACTGTCTCAGTTGTCCCCTCATGTCTAGATGCATCCTTCCCTGCACCTCCCAAGGTTTTGAGAATCTTGCAGGCAATTCTTCTGTGTGATCCTGCTATGTTAGCTGCTGGGCTTTTGTTGCTTGCAAAGAAGGAAGACCTCATCAGGAAGCCCAAAATGACTGCAAGAATTCCCCATTTAGGATCTTTTTCTCCATACTTATGAGAAGCTGGAGTGGATCCCTAATATTTTTCTGGCTCCATCATTTTGGGAAGTTCAGATCTCGAAGCTCTAAGAAAACTTGGAGGTAGCTTATCAAGGAGGGAGTGGACGAAGCTTGTCTCAGGGGGACGGGAAGGGCAGATAATGCATTTTGAAGAATTAGAACTGAATCAAGAACTCACTTGAGTATATGGTCATCTTTATTTGGGGGAACTAGGGGACCACTGGATAAGGTGCAAGTTAATCAGTTTGGTCTTAAAAATTTATGGATTGGGAATCAAATGAACTGATCCAAGCCCTGGCTGTCTTCCTGTGTGGGGACTGCAGCCTGTTTGCTTATAAATTGGAAAGTCCTGGTCATTTGAATTCTAATGCCCCCTGTAGTTCTAGCATTTTATGGGATCCTCTAAAAATCCCTCAGTTCCACAATACGTAAAGTGAGGGCGGGGACACCAATGATGAACTGTAACATCAGGAAAAGTGCAGCCAAAGCAAATTTATGGGCCATAGTCAGTCCACAACCTTGAATTATTGGCATGAGATCCACCCAAGTATGGATGGGGGAAGACAGTAAAGATGGATCCCGGGGTGAGAGCTGAGGATATGCCCTCCTTACAGCCAAACCTACCCTCTTTCTTAATGCCTCCTGTGGGCTGTGAAGCATGACTCCTTGGCTACTCGAGACAGATACCCACTTAAAGTAGTTCAAGAAAAGAGCCTTTTAGGGCGCCTGGGTGGCTCAGTGGGTTAAAGCCTCTGCCTTCGGCTCAGGTGATGATCTCAGGGTCCTGGGATCGAGTCCCGCATCGGGCTCTCTGCTCAGCGGGGAGCCTGCTTCTCTCTCTCTCTCTCTGCCTGCCTCTCTGCCTACTTGTGATCTGATCTCTCTGTCAAATAAATAAATAAAAAATCTTAAAAAAAAGAGCCTTTTAGAAGAAGAAAGGATTACCCCTGGCAATCAACTCAGGTCGAGTTTTCTCCTCATCTAATCATCTGCCCTTGGATGGGTGGGGCCATATGGTGCGGAGGATGATGCTGAATCCATTCTTTCCCCATGGTTGTGAGTAATACTTCTTAGAAGGAGCAACGGCCTGGCCAAGTACCCCAAGAATTTTCTACCACAATCTGCTTACTCTGCAATGTAGATCCCATCTCTAAGGCTGGTCCCTTCCTCCTAAAAGGTTACAAAGAATATAAAGATTTAGAAGGAAGAACCCTCCAACTATTCCCAAATATGAAGTTCAGAGACATCTTCATGAGGGTTTGCAATAGAGTATGGGACTTAAGAGTGTGCATTCTGGAGCGGGACTGCTTGGGTTCAAACCCTGGTTCTGTCCCTCACTTTGGCACTATTGGTGATCCATTTCAACTGTTTGTCCTACATGTTCTCATCACCTTAAAATTGGGATAATAACAGTACCTAACTCATAGGATTGGTGCATGGATTCAGTCAGCTAATACATCTATCTCTATTTATCTATCAATCATCTACCTACCTATTTATCATCACCATTATCATCATCATTGTCTTCTATCATTTTAGAAGAGTCAGTCGGCGTATAGTAAGCAGCTTACGCAGTCTTTGCTATTATCATCCTACTACCTTTCCCTTTCACGTTTTGGCTCAGCTACCACCAAGCCCTGAATCTCTAAACCAGGAGACAAAAGTTGGTCAGCTCTTTAGTTCTTAACAACAGACCTCTAAGCTTCCTACTGTTTAGGCCCCAATATTCACACATGTGAGATTTTGGTCTCTACTCTTTGAGGTCCATCCTGCTTTCTTTCTGGGGAGGGCCTCGTGATGACCGAATTGTCTTACTACTTATCTGATGGTGGTTTAAAATTCTACCATAGCTTCCTGAAAGTAGGGTTCTGATGGTCTCAGCAGCCTGTTTCTCCCAGAGAAGAAGTGAGTTGGAGTCCCTATTCTTTCTGAAGCAGAACTACAGGAGCTCAGCCCTCGGACCCTCTTCAGAGCTGAAGGAGGAGTCTTTTTTAAAGAGCTCCTGAGTCTGGAGGGATGCTATTGCCCATCTGACCCCCTTCCAATGCCTTTCACAGTAGGAGCCATTGCTCTTGGGGTAGCCAGTCCGCAGAGACTTAAAGGAGCCAGATTTCAAGATGATGAGTCATCAGGAGATGCCTTTTCTTGGAATGATTATGGCATTGTTGTTTGGCGTTCAGTCAATGGCTGAGCTTTTTCAGAGCTGTACTGCCTAAGGCGCATCCACCCCTGGGAACTCGAGTTCTGCAGGATGCTAATCTGCTCTTGGTGAGAAAGAGGTTCTGCGGTCAAATATTTTTGGGAAATGGTGGGTTAGGAACCTTGGCAAGATTTCTTTTTTAAAGATTTATGTATTAATTTCAGAGAGAAGAAGAGTGCATGTGCGTGCACAGGGGGAGGGGCGGAGAAGGAGGGACCAGCAGACTCCCCGCTGAGCACAGAGGCCCATGCTGCACCAATCCTATGACCCACACGATCGTGACCTGAGCCAAAACCAGAAGTCCGATGCTTTACCGAATGAGCCACCCAAGCGCCCCTCGTTGGCAAGGTTTCTTAATGATAGGACGTCATGCATCATTTAGTATGCTGTTATGCAATATGATTTTCCACATGGAAGGTACAGTATGTAGTGATTTTCATTCTTGTGAGACCAGTAAACCTATTTTCCTTCCTGGAACCACCTGGGATGCCTGTCAACAAGGTAGATGTCTGTGCCCCATGGCAGGGACACCGTATCAGATTTTCTGGAAGTGGGATGATTATATTCATGTTTTCAGTAAATTCCCTGGGCAATTCTTACGCATCAGGAGAACCAGTTTGAGAACCAGTTCTCTGGAGGAGAGATTGAGCACCATAAAGAATTTGCTCAGTTGGCCTGGTAGAAGTGTGTTCATGACTCATGCACACCTGCCTCCCTGACAATTTGTCTCATGACTCCCCACTTGTTTCTGCCAAAGGGTGAATTTTCAGAGTCACCAATTCCAGGGAATTTTGGCAATGGGGCTCAAAAGCTTGTGCTTACAAAACAGTCTACTTTTAGGTTCAGGTCAGAGCTGGCCAGAGTGTCAGTGGACAAAACATTTGACAAAATTCCCAACTGAGTTACAAGAAATCTTAAAAAAGAAAAAAGAAAAAAAAAGCACATTCTTCATGACACCAGGCAGGAAAGAGGCGAGCCCAGGAACCAGCCCCATTGGCTGCTGCTGAGTGACAGCAGGGCGTGAGATGGGGCTTTTGGAGCTGGAAATTAGAAAGAAATCCTCAAAGACATTAGACGCCTCGTTCGAAATCACATGAAGATAAATTGCCTCCCCCTGGAGACTTCCCTCAGGGACCCATTCAGGCATGATGCCGGGGCAGTGAATATAGGAAGCGCGGCCAGCAAGGTCTTGCGCTGGATCCGAAGCTCAGGCTGGTCCCCTAACCCTGCTGTGCTGTTTGAGTCTGACGAAGTCCCGGGAAGCTCCAGAGTCAGGGCTTTATTATTTTGTCAAAGGTGAAAGGAAAGGGAGGGACTCTGTGAAGTGAGGCCAGACACAGAGGTCTGGAAGGCACCTCCTTCACCCAGGTTGCTCTGATTAAGGACTCATGCTGTGTCGTTGATCATTGAAAGGGAATAAAGACAAGGTAATTGAAGTCCAGAGAGGAAAGGTGACTGGCCTAAGGTCACGCATCTTGTATGAGTGAACTAGATCGGCACGTCGTCCCAGAGGAAACACTACACGAAGGAGGAAGGCACTAGCAAAGAGAGATTCAGGGGAGGATGGTCCAGGGCCCAGCCCATGGCTCCCAGATCTGATTTATTTTCTTTCTTATTTTCCCTACTGGGTCTGCTCCATATTGGCCTGTCTGCTGGTGCATCAGGTGCAGGAGGAATCAAAGTCCCCCTTTACATCCCTGTTCTAGACCCCTATAAGGACTCCAAATCCATCAGCCGAGATTCCTCCCATAGCCCTTAAGACACCAGACTGCAGAAATATTTCTGCTTTCAAATTTGGATGCTGTCTATTATTAAACTACTGCTGTTTTCCAGGACAGTGAGAACAACCAAACAGCGCTTATTGAGTTTTGTTAGGTGCTGAAAAGAGTGTATGGTTGTTGTTTTGATTCCAAGGTCATTGCTAGTACTTACAGAAAACAACAAATGCAAAACCCTTAATAAGCCAGCCAACTCTAATTAGGATAATAGCCATTTGTTAAACATGCCTGTTTTTAGATTGAGAATAAAAATATTCCTACAAGCAGACCTTATTGCTGATTCCTAATGGGCTTTTTTTTTTTTTTTTTTTTTTGGTTCATGCTCCTTTGTCCGTAGAACATAAATTTTCCTTCCTTAAGAAACATTCACTTAAAAGTTTAAATAGCCGTCATATATACATGGAGTGTTTTTAGCTTTCCAGAGCACTTTTGCATCTGTTTTAATCTATGCATTAACCTTATCTCCTAAGTAGGGCTGATACTATGATGCCCCTCTGGCAGAAGAGGAAATTGAAGTTCAGAGAGGTTAAGTGTATTGTGTAAGATCAAACAGCTAACTGGGGACAGAGATGCAAATACAAGAGCTGACTTGTAAGTCAGAGAATCATTTGCTGTCCATTCTTAGTGTAATAGAGGCATTCATCACTTTTTGGGGGGGGGAGGGAGAAAGGTGGGGGAGGGGCAGGGGGAGCTGGAGCATCCAGAGCAGACTCCACCCCCAGCGCAGAGAGGATGGGGGGCTCATCTTCCGCAGCCGAGATCATGACCTGAGCGGAAACCAAGAGTTGGATGCCTAACCAGCGGAGCCACCCAGGTGCCCCACCTTTTTTCTGATCTTGGAGTGAGCTCCGCGTTTGCCCATTTCCACTTAGACTGCGAAGTTTGTTCGAGTCCAGTGGTGCCCCTCAGACACCCTAGCTGCAGCTTTCCTGAAACGACTTGCGCTTGTCTTCAGGGCCCCCGCGCCCGGCTCGGGGGCGTCCTCGCCGGTGGCCCGCCGGACGCATGGCCCGGAGGAATGGCACCGTGGTGACCGAGTTCTTCCTCACTGCGTTCCGCGAGCACCCCGAGTGGGGGCTTCCTCTCTTCCTGCTGTTTCTGGGCTTCTATCTGCTCACTCTGCTGGGGAACGCGGGGATGGTCCTCCTGATCCGCGCGGACGGCCGGCTGCACACCCCGATGTACTTCTTCCTCGGCCACCTGTCGCTGGTGGACGTGTGCTACTCGTCGGCCGTCGTCCCGCAGATGCTGGCCGTGCTGCTGGAGCGCGGGGCCGCCCTGTCCTACCCCCGCTGCGCCGCGCAGTTCTTCCTCTTCACCTTCCTCGCGTCCGTCGACTGCTACCTGCTGGCCATCATGGCCTATGACCGCTACGTGGCCGTGTGCCGGCCCCTGCTCTATGTCACCGTCATGACCGAGAAGGCCCGCTGGGGCTTGGTGGGCGGGGCTTACGGCGCAGGTGTGTCCAGCGCCTTTGTTCGCACGGTCACGGCCTTCACCCTCTCCTTCTGTGGGAGCAACGAGATCGACTTTATCTTCTGCGACCTGCCGCCTCTGTTAAGGCTGACCTGTGGGGACAGCTACACGCAGGAGGTGGTCATCATTGTGTTCGCCATCTTCGTCATGCCTGTTTGCGTAGTGGTGATCCTGGTGTCCTACCTGTTCATCATCAGGGCCATCCTGCAGATCCGCTCTGCAGGGGGCAGGGCCAAGACCTTCTCCACCTGCGCCTCCCACCTGACGGCTGTGTCCCTCTTCTTCGGCACCCTCATCTTCATGTACCTCAGAGATAACTCTGGCCAGTCGTCGGAGGAAGACAGAGTGGTGTCCGTGCTCTACACGGTGGTCACCCCCCTGCTGAACCCCTTCATCTATAGCCTGAGGAATAAGGAGGTAAAGGAGGCACTTTTGAAAGCCCTGCGCAGGACAAAGGCTTCTGGAAAGTCCTAGATGGACTCTTGCCAAATATGCCATTCCTTAGTATCTCTGTCTTCTCTGTCTGTCCTCAGATATCACCTACCTGGGGAGGCTTTCCCAGGCAACCCTACTTAAAATTGCACCCAGACTTCCCATCTCCACTTTCTGATTTATTGTTCTATGTAATACTTGCCACCGTCTGATGTACCATGTGCTACATATTCGATATAGTCTAAATCTCACAACTAAGGGTGCCTGGGTGGCTCCATCGGTTGAGCATCTGCCTTTGGCTGGGGTGATGATCCCGGGGTCCTGGGATCAATTCCTCCATCAGGCTCTCTGCTCAGCAGGGAGCCTGCTTCTGCCTGCTTCTCCCTCTGCCTGCCAGTCTCCCTCCTTGTGTCCCATTTATTTTATAAGCCCTGATGTGCTAGTATTGTGTAATGTGACAGCAGGCGTGTGTGTGTGTGCGCGTGCACACACGTGTAATTGTGTGTGAGCAAATGAGGTGCATAGGTTAAATAAATGGCAGCTTCTGTGCTTCAGGAATTTTCATTGTAAGGACACATAGGACAAAACGTAGAAAAGAGTTGGGTGGGCATGTTTAGGAAAAGGTAGGGGGGGGGAAATTCCCCTGGGAGCCAAGAGATTTGAGTTTACACATCAGTCTTTGTTCGTGTTTTTGCACAAATCTCTCCGAAGCTGCAGAATGGGGTAAAGCAACTCCACAGAGTGCATGCATCTTGGGGGCCGGTTTTCAAATATATTAACAGCTGTGCGAATGTTTCTCTGACACATGAGCTTCCGTGGCAAGTAACAGAGGCAATCTTGTTGCAGCCGAGCTCAGGGTCTGGCAGCCAAGTGTCCAGGCTGTCACTTCTTAGCTCTATGGCTTCAGATTATGTCAGTCTGCTTTCTCAACTGTGAAATAAAACTTACCGAGCTTTTTCTTGGGGCCAGGTTTTATGTGTATCACGTTTATTCTCACTACAACTCAGTATGTGAGGCAGTGGGAAGGTGCTGGGTGAAGTTCTGTAAACATTAATTAGTGTGATTACGGTGATTGTCTCAGGGTTCACAGCCCACTGGGCATCTGCGAGCCTCTTCATTTCAGAAATGTCTGGAACAGTCTCTCCTGGGCTAAGATTGGCTTTGGGTCCAGACACCTCCAGAAGTGGAGTTCACTAAAAATTTTTTAACTTGCCTCTTAAAGTTACATACACGTAAATACACACTCAAATTAATACTAGCCGCTATGCTTAAAGCTTTACATGAATGATTTACTTTAGTCCTATTAAGTTGAATGGAAAGTCATTCCGATTGACCTCATTTAGCAGAAGGAAGATACAAAACCCGAACAGGTGATATACCTTGCTCAAATTCGGCAGCAAGAAAGTGGCCGACCAGGGAGTATCTGATCCCAAGTCTCTCTCGCTCCAAAGGGTGTGCTGGCAAATCAGATCCCCCTTGGGCATCTTCCCTGCTGTCCCTCCCAGGCTCCAATTCTCAGATGCAAGTCATTGCAGAAGCGTCTGGATTTCTGTTGCTTCCTCCAATAAGCAGTTCATCAGCATGGCACCTCCCAGCAGTGACCAATCTTGCCTTCGCGTCTCCCTTTTTAATCTTCAGCGATTGCCTAAGAAGTCGAGATTCCTTTCTGAACACTGATTGTTGTTATTCTTACCATTTAAAAACATTTAATATAGGGCGCCTGGGTGGCTCAGTGGGTTAAAGCCTCTGCCTTCGGCTCAGGTCATGATCTCAGGGTCCTGGGATCGAGGCCCGCATCGGGCTCTCTGCTCAGCAGGGAGCCTGCTTCCTCCTCTCTCTCTCTGCCTACTTGTGATCTGAGCTCTCTGTGTCAAATAAATAAATAAAATCTTTAAAAAAAAATAAAAACATTTAATATATATATTTAATTGTTTTGTTCTATTATCTATCTATCCACCTACCTACCTATCTGATCTCTGCTTCTGTGAGTTTGATTTTTCAGATCCATGTACTAGTGAGATCATATAGTATTTGTCTTTCTCTGTCTGCTTTACTTCCTTTCCAATACAATGCTGAATAGAAGTAATGAGACTGTACACTTCTGTCCTGTTTTCTTTAAAGATTATTTATTTTTCAGAGAGAGAGAGAGAGAGAGAGCACACACATGAGCAGGGAGAGCCACAGGCAGGGGGAGAAGCAGGCTCCCCGCTGAGCAGGGAGCCCCATGCTGGACTCAGTCCCAAGACCCTGGGATCATGACCTGAGCCTAAGGTAGGCACTTAACCGACTGAGCCACCCGGTCGCCCTCCTGTTCTTGATCATAGGGGAAACTTGTCAGTCTTTTACCAACCACTATGTAGGTTTTTTGTAGATGCCTTTACCAGTTTAAGGGAGTTCCCTTTGACTCCTAGTTTGTTAAGAGGTTTTTTTGTTTTGTTTTGTTTTGTTTTGTTTTAATCAGTAATGGATTTGGGATTTTGGATTTTGTCAGAAGAGTTTTCTGTATCCACTAGGATGATCATATAGTTTTATTTTGTGCTTATTAATAGGGTAGATTACATTGATTGCTTTTGGAATGTTAAACAATTCTTGTACTTTTAGGATAAACTGTACTCGTTTACAGTATAGTATTGCTTTATTATCAGAAAAAAAAGGTAGAAGATGTTCCTGCACATTCTTGGTTGGTTAAAAAGATCACAGATGGTATTGCCTGAAGCCATATGCCAGTTTTAAAAGGAGATTGTACTTCTGAGTCATCTAAATTCCTCTATTAAAAGGAGGTAGAGAGTCATGAACCATGGAAGGAAAATGAGAGCAAAGAAGAAATTTGAGATGTTTTCATCTTCTGGAAACGTATTGTGCGGGAGGCGGTTTCCATGTGGATTGGACGCTGAGGGCGCAGGACTGGTGGAGAGGTTGCTGGGGATGACGGCTCCCCAGGGGTGACCAGAGCAGATCACAAAGGAAGATTGAAGGACTGATGGTCTGGCTCCTGTGGCATTTGAAACAGCTGATCCCTCTCTTTTCTTGGAACAATTTTCACTTTTTTGCTCAGTCTTCCTGACACCACTTTACTCTGGTTTCCTACCCCCCTGGCTCCAGCTCCTCTGACTTCTAAGCTGGGTCCTTACTTCTAAGTGTTAGAATCACGCAGGGCTTTGTCATAGGTCTCTCTCTCTCTCTCTCTGTAGTCACCCCTTGGCAATTTCACCCAGTTCCATGGATCAAATACTGAGAGTATTAAATAAAATTCAAAGTCTTCGCCATGGTCTGAAAGATTCAGCCAGGTTGGGGCCCAAGCTAGCACCGGGACTATCTTTACTTGCCTCGTTCTCCCTAGTCCCCCGGCTGGCTGTTCCGTGAGGGCACCCCCTGGTCACGCAGTGGCATTTTCACCCGCTCTTCCCTTTTCCTGGACTGTGTTTACCCAGATCTTCTCTGGCTCTCTCTTTTATTCAGTTCTCTGCTCAAATATCCAAGAAAGGCCTTCTGTGACTCCTGCGCCTCCCCACCTCAAAGAGCTCGTCCATGCCGGGTCACCATATCCTCTGACCTGGCTCCATTTCTTATCACAGGCCTTCCTGAGACCTCAGATTACGACCATTATTTATTTATTCGTACATTCCTTGTGTATCTCCTCTGTGAAGGAAAATCCAGGAAATCGACGGTGCTGTCCTATTTTCCTTTGACTCTCACTAGGTACTTAAAAAATATTTGTTTCGTAAATAAATTAATACGTATTTGCAGACAATTTATGCATTAGGTTTTACAAGCCACGCCTACCCAATGTGTGGATTTTTTTCAGTTTATTTTTCTGGGTGTTTCTCTTGCATTTGTGTAACCTACACTTAGATGGCAGGGGTTTCTGTTAATTTATTCTTAAGGTCACAGGTTGGCTCTTCTCAGGCATGGCTAACACAAAAGTACAAGAAGAGTGTAAAGTGCAGTTGATTGTGCTTTGCACAAAATCTTTATGTATTCTAAAGCTAATGATATTGATTATTGACTAAATATTGTCTTTGCTTATCCAGTTTTACAAATTACTTAAAATTGTTTTTGTGTCAATTTCTCTGGTTCATGAGTGCACTGAGGGCACGAACTGTGCATTATCCATCCTTTTAGTCCCAGGGACAGAGTCAGAGCCCGGTAAATAGAAGGTTTACCGTAGATATTTGTTGAGATGATAAATACAAGAATCCTTCAGGGGAAGTTAAGCATCCAGGTCCAGATGTATGACTCACCTCTGTGAAAACTTGTTAAGGTTCTCATAAAAGTGTGTGGCTCTCAATTTTCTTAATTGATTGTCTTTTGTGTCTTCCACTTAACCCTAATTCACTTCCTCGAGTAAACTCCCAACTTGCATACAAGTCCATCCCTAGTCAAATCAGCTTCTCCATTATTTACTAAGGATGGAGATGTATCTTAGAATGGATATGTTCTCCTTTGGAACCTAAGAGCTGGAGGTGATGGAGGACCGTCCCAGAAGGATGATGACCAATTCAAACCAAATGACCTAGGTCTAGCCCTGCTGGTGCTTATTCTATCACATATGAGCTGGATGAAACCAGAATAAAGGGAGAGAAATTACAGACCTGCCCAATGGATGTTTACATAACTGAGAAGATTCTAGAACCATGTTAAGCAAGATAGTATAATAGGCAAAAGAGTTTATCTTCCTTAAAATAAAAAAAAAATTCTTCCTAAAGTGACAGTCATTGTAAAATGTTAAAGCAATAACAGGGCATTACATAAATCATTCCATTTTATGAAACAAAACCACTATTTCGGTTACATCGTGTTGTAAACAAACCAGCCCCAAATGTAGGGACTTAATACAAGCCCAGGTCTTTTATTGTTACCTCTCACAGTTCCAGGAGTTGACAGGACTCAACCAGGCAGTTTTCACGGGGGCCTCTAGTGCTGACAGCCCAAGCTGACACCGGGTCAGCTGAATGTTCTCATACTTCCATGGTGTAGACTGATGGGAGCAACCCAAAGACTCAAGGGCTGGAGCAGTTAGAGTTCCACGGGGTGTCTCT
This sequence comes from Ailurus styani, assembly GCA_002007465.1. NCBI lineage: Eukaryota > Metazoa > Chordata > Mammalia > Carnivora > Ailuridae > Ailurus > Ailurus styani. The sequence goes on along the minus strand of LNAC01000293.1, from coordinate 1,266,189 downwards.
CTCTGACTCTCTGTGGCCTCTCCACATGGCCTCTCCAGCATAGTGGTTTCAGAGTAGTGGGACTTTTTACAGGGGAATTCAGGGTTCCAGAGGTGCATGTCCAGAGAAGGTGTCAGGTGCAGGCTCTACTGGCTTTTCTAAGAGTCTTCGAAATCATCAGCACCACTTGTGGGGACTCTATTAGCTAAAGCAGCACCATAGCCTTCCAAGTTCAAGGAGAGGGACGCAGACTCCATCTCTTAATGAAGAAATGGCAAAGTTCTTCAAGAGCATGTGGGATGGAAATATTCTTGTGACCGTTTTTGGAAAATATGATCTGAAACAACCACTGTTAATATTCTGTTGACTCTCCTCCTGCACATGCCATTTTACATAAAAGAGTTTTCATGATAATGCTGTTGTAAAACCTTCTTTGTTCATATTAGACCAACTGTTGTATTACAGAAAAAGGAACTGGGCTTGGTAACATGGCTTGTCCCACAGTGAGTTAGCTGCAGACTCTAAGTCTCTTTATTACAAATCTAGGACTCTCTACTGCTCCCTGTGGACTAGTGAAAGCAGGGTTCATTTTGGAGCTGTGGGTGGAACCGGGTGGATTTTGAAGTTTTTGAGGAAGGAGGACTAGGAAGCTAGTTTGGTAACTCATATAAAGCAAGTGGATTTTGGGGCGCCTGGGTGGCTCAGTGGGTTAAAGCCTCTGCCTTCGGCTCAGGTCATGATCTCAGGGTCCTGGGATCGAGCCCTGCATTGGGCTCCTTGCTCAGCGGAGAGCCTGCTTCCTCCTCTCTCTCTGCCTGCCTCTCTGCCTACTCGTGATCTGATCTCTCTCTCTCTCTGTGTCAAATAAATAAATAAAATCTTTAAAAAAAAGAGCAAGTGGATTTTAAATTTATAATGAAGACTCAAATGAAATGTAAAAGCTTAAGAGATACTAGAGAGAAAGTTGGGTGCTGATTACATACTTCTTAAAGAGGTTGGATTTTTATAAGTTTAGAGAAGAAAAGAAGTCTTAGTAGATTGGGGACAGATAAGCATAATTTAGTAGGGCAGGTAGATTGGGGTTGGGAGCCAGGGGACAGTCACAAAAAGAGGAGTGCTTTTTTCCCCCCGTGTGTCATGATTTACTAAGAACTATGGTCGTTGCCTGACATACATGTCTATTTAGCCACAAACATCTTGAATAAATTAAATAATTTTCCTTGGATCATACAGGTGGATCACAACATCCTGAAAAGCCAAGATTTAGAAGCAAATCTCCTTACACTACAGTGCAATTTTTAGAGGATCAGATTAAATAACTAGTAATAGTTTGCTCCAGAGCTGAAAATACTTTGAAAAAGGCTGGGACAGAGGGAAAAAACGGGCTCTTCTGGGGAGCTCTAGAGTATATTTAAGATGGAGGTCCAACAACAACAACAGAAACAGCAAAAGTGGAGATCCAACAGACATGTCCAGCAGGCATCTCCATCAGCCAGTCAGCATTCAGATTCATGGAAATCTCAGAGCTGGAGTAGAACTCAGAGTTCAGGTGGTTCAGTAATTCTTTAGGTCACCTGAAGGGTGTTTCCAGAATACAAGAACCTAATTGCTTCACTGAAGTTGGGGTTTGGAATGAAAGCAGTAAAGCCTGGCTTATAGCCTTTCTCAGCCTCCAGGAAGTCTGAGGTTTGACCCTTGGTCTAATCCCCCTAGCAAGGAGTTCTGGAACTGTCTAGGTGCATGCTGGATCCAAGATGCAGGACAGCCCTGCTGAAATGGCTTGGAAGCTGCTTGATCACTTTTATCGGTTCCTTAAAATTGGTTATGGAGGAGTCTGTAATGGATGAGCAATTTACATTTGCTGAGATGCAGCTGCACCAGAAAAGGGGTAGTCACAAGCCTTTAAGGGGACAGTCAAGAAGGAAGGCACAGTGCCTAAGGAACCCCAGAGCTGCAGTCTTCCTTAGCTGAGTGGTCTACACCCACTGAGTGCTCGCTCTCATGACCATGCACATTCCAAGTATGGAAGGACCAGGATAATTAGAAGGTGTGCCTGGGAATCATGAGACCTCTACCATGATGTCATTGTGTGTGTTTGCGTGGCTGTCCTGTACCCTTACTTAAAGCTTTCTTAAAGCCTGATGCTTGGTGTATTTTATGAATGTAATTGCCAAGCTGAACCCAAGACCACTGCAGCTGGTCAAGCAGAAAAGGTACCACAGGGTCTGAGATAGTGCATTTTAAACAAGTTCCTCTAGGTAATTCTGATGTATACTGTCAGTTAGAAACGACTGGAAACAGAGGCCTTATTTTATAGATAAGAAAATAGGCTGAAGAAAGTGAGTTGACCTGCCTTAAGTCTCATAACTACTCAGAGAAGAGTCAAGACCAGAACTCATGTCTTCTGTATATATGCTCCCTGATTTTTCATTGAATGCATTTCCCCAAATGTGTTTTGCACACTAGTTCCATGAATTAGTTTGTGATGAATTAGGTTATATGTGATTGAACAAGTTGAGTTTTGAGAATTGATTTATACTATGTCAAAGGCTCTGAGAAGTTGTCTAGTGAAGACATTTTGCTTCATTGAACTCAGAGTTGCCCCAAATTATTTGGATTTGGGACCCTCCTATGAACATCTCACTGAATAGTAGTTTTGGCAAAACAAATTTGAGCAAAGCTGACCTAGAGAAATCTAGATTGGATAAAAGAATTAGTAAAAACTGTCTTCAGAGCTCTAAAAGCTAGACTGTAGGTACTGTCTGCACTTGTTATTGTCTGAGGTTTAAACAATTTACACCCGTGTTTGTAGTAACATAGATTAGAATTAAGATATGTGTTATGCTTGTGATTTACCAAGGGGGTTAGGGCCTCATTTCTAAGACCAGACCTATATGGAAAAGCCCAACCCTCCAGAGATTGTAATAGGAGGCAGATCTAAAGCTAAATCTTCACATCTATGTCATGAACTCCAGGCAGAATCATCCATCTCGTTATGGGGATAAAAAGAAATCAGATATTCAGCACATCAAAGAGAGGAACCGTTTCCTAGTGGTGAGCTTTCTTAGGGCACCTTTCATGTCCTTGTTCCTCAAGCTATAGATGAAGGGGTTCATCATGGGTGTCACCACAGTGAATAGCACGGCACCAATCTTATCTCCATCATCGGGGTGAGTGGATGAGGGGAAGAAGTAAACCCCTACAATGGTCCCATAGAAGAGTAATACGACTGTAAGGTGAGAGCCGCAGGTGGAGAAGGCTTTCCGCTTTCCCTCCATGGATGAGATTCTGAGGACAGTCCTGATAATGCAGATGTAGGAGAAGAGGATGAGGGCAAAGGGGACGGTGACAACTGATGAGCCCACGAAAAACATCACCAGTTCATTGATCCTTGTGTCTGAGCAGGAAAGTTTGAGCAGAGGAGCCAAGTCACAGAAGAAGTGTGGGAGAGTGTTGCTGTCACAGAAGAGCAATGGGAGGAGCAGAAGTGTGTGTGTTAGGGCAACAGTGTTGCTCAGGACCCACGGAATGACTGTGAGCAAAATGCAAAGCCTGGGTTGCATGATGGTCACATAGTTGAGAGGGTGGCAGATAGCCACAAAACGGTCATAGGCCATGACTCCCAATAGGAAATTGTCAATAACAACAAAGACGATAGAAAAGTACATCTGTGTGATGCAGCTTTCATAGGAGATAGATTGAGTCTTGGTCTGAATATTCATCAGCATCTTGGGGACTGAGGTGGATATGGAGGAAATATCAGCAAAGGACAGATTGGCAAGGAAGAGATACATGGGGGTGTGAAGGTAAGTATCCAAGCTGATGGCCAGGATGATGAGCCCATTCCCAACCACAGTGACCAGGTACATACCCAGGGAAAGCACAAAGAGAAGTTTCTGCTGCTCAGCCTTGTTGGAGAGTCCCAGAAGGAGGAACCCAGAGATGGTGGTTTGATTTCCTTGTTGCATATCTCTGCTGATCTGGAGAAAGGAACATGAGGTCTTCACGCCCCCAAAGAAAAGCCGTTATGGTACCATTTGGCTAGAGCCATTGTAAGGAGGCGGAGAAAGATTACTTAATAAGTTACTATGTCAGCAGTGCAGAGACTCAGGAAATGTCCTAGCGAGGAAAGACAGAGCCACCATGACAGACACTTTTCAATGAACACGTTTTAAACTCAAACATGACTCTGAAAGTGATGTTTAGAGTTGGTTCCAAATGTAATTAAGGACGACCGGCAAGGTGTACTCTACATTCGAAAGATGCTAGATACCCCCGAAGGAATTGCTTAAAAACGAACAAAATGGCCCTAAAACCTTTCCCAGCATTCACCTTCATTTTGAAATCTAAGAAGAAGAAATGGGCAGAGTCATTGAGGGAAGCGTTTGGGAAGGAGACACAAGCCGGAGTTAGGAGCGCTCACCGAAATACTCCGCCGTGTGGATGCTCCTGCCCACTCCTGTTAGGGGGAGGACACCAGAAGAACTGCTCTTGGACAACACGTCCAGGAAGAGAAACCAGATGTTTGCTTCATAGGTGGCTAGATGTTAGGTGAAAGGAGTAAGGTTAGGGGACTTAGAAGATCTTAAAGACGTGCGTTCGTGTCCCACTTTTAAAGGTGGGGGGCTCAGTGGATTGGGCCCCTGTGGCAAGGGTGGGGGCAATTCTGCACTTCACCGTGACATGGCACGAGTAGGTGGGCTTCCCCCAGGCCAAGGACGTGTGCTGGATGCTGATGCGCTCAGGCCACCTTGTTGGGAGTCCAACCAAAAAAAAAAAAAAAGCAGCCTGTGGCGGTAGAGGAAGCTAATAGCAGGGAGGGCATGCATGATTCTCTCACAAAAAAGGGATCATTAAAAGATCAGGGAGAAAATTCATTGCCCTGGAGCAGCAGTCCCAGGAAAGAGGCCTCTGAAGAACCCCAAAGGGTCTCGTGACAGAGCATGGCTGCCACGCAAAACTCACCCGCTGCCGGGATTGCATGGCAGCAGACTTGAAGACTTGGGCCTGTACCCACTCCCATTCTTCCTTCCCACTGCACATCCCCGGGCTACCTGAGCTCAGAGGGGAGGACAGTTGCTTTGAAGCATGTGAAATTCAAGTTTTAAATTGGGCCAGGCTTTTGAATACCTGGAAGTGGGTCTTCCATACCAAAGTAGAGTTATTGTTAAAACTAAAAGGGACCAGGAAGCTAGAGCGACCTCCCAAGGTGTAGCCCAGGGTCAGGGAAGGAAGATTGGGCCAAGTCTGGTTTTCCCTTTGGCTGATTGGAAAGAACAGTGGCCTGAGAGCTAGGTGTTGGATTCCTTCTTATCTTTGTGTTCTCCTTGTATGGTCTCCTCTCACTCTCTCTCTCTTCAGTCATCTCTAAAAGGTTAGAGATAGCCACATACCCAAATAACTTCTCTTTCCTTGAAGAGGCCAAAACCCAGGAAGCCTCCTTCTCTGGGATGCTGGAAAAATGAGGGGCAAGGGAGACTAAGCAGTAGAGCTGAGCAAGTCTCCTTGCTCCTGAGAAGCTTGACTTACAAATCTAAGAGGGGAAACCTACTTACAGAAGGGAGACTCCATCTCAAAGCTACATTGAGATGAAGAATTTGCAGGCATCTATATTTAAATCTCAGGACAAGACACAGACCAGCCTTAGAGGGTCCTGTGATCACTGAGCCCTGGGTCGTTTTGGGCTTGACTAGGACAGCAGCAGGCAACGTGTGTAGTTTTGAGCAACGATTTCTAATTTCACCTTCCTGTGCTTTCTCTCCCACCCACCAGGAGTCCCACACTAATTGTTTCGAGTCCCTGAGGCAGTAGTCTAGCTGGTTAAGAGCCGCGCTAATGTCTAAAAATGCTCACCTCTGAAGGATGGTAAGATCTCAGGAAGTTACTGGAATTTAGACCCAACAGTTTTTAACCGATTGTTGACAGAGTAGCACGGAGGAGCCTGAGAGCAGCTCTTATGTATTTTTCAGAACCAGACTCTTCCCAAGTCCAAGCCACGGTGCTGGGCTCTCATGGGGGCATTGAGCTCTTTCGATGTCCTTTGGGATCATATCCCTGAAGTATTTTCCTCAAACAGATAGTTGTTTTCACATTCCCACCTCAGTGAGGTAAATGGGGAATAGATAGGCAGCCCTGCTTTTTTTGTTGTTTCTTTGTCTTCAGGCGCCTTTTCCCACTTGTGCTTTCGTCAGTAACTTAGTTGGTTGCTACTCTTCACAGCAAGTGGATTGTTTGCTGTGTGTCTTATGTTTTCAGTGAGATGGTCAATATTTTGAGTTCCCTCTCTTTCCTCTCTAGTGCCTAATAGAGGGGGAGCGTTTCATAAATACCTCAAGAATTGAGTGAAATTCCTGAACTAGGGGTCATGATTCCAAAGAGATGCCATCTACAACAGAAGAGGAGAGGCTATGGCCTTTGTACTGCTTGAATGGATGTCTGTGTTGGAAGAGAATCTCAGGATCCAGGGATTCAATGCTCAGGGCTCTTACTTGTAAATGAATGAAATAAACTCTGGGTTTTAATACTGAAAACACACATACTGGTGACATGATTTGGGGTGGTTCACAGATATACTGCGAAGGCAGGAAAAACAGGCCCTGAAATGGCAGGAGCAAGGGATGCTATATACAAATATATAGCCAGAGACACAGCCTCAATTGATACATCCCTTCCAATGTTCATGTGTGCCTCATAATATAGTGCAAGTATTTCTTTTTTAAAAGATTTTCTTTATTTGACCGAGAGAGACAGCTAGAGAGGGAACACAAGCAGGGAGAGTGGGAGAGGGAGAAGCAGGCTTCCCACTGAGGAGGGAGCCCAATGTGGGGTTCGATCCCAGGACCCTGAGATCGTGACCTGAGCCGAAGGCAGACGCTTAACAACTGAGCCACCCAGGTGCCCCTAGTGCAGGTATTTCTTATCCAAACCAGGAACACTCAGCTCTCTTCAATAGGAAACAATTTAACCTATAAACTAAATGTATAGTTATACACAACTAATATTTAAAATAGCTGTGTAATGGAGAAGAAAGAGAAAGCAAGGTATTCTATTATCTATCTATCTATCTAGTCACGGCAAGGTAGGAAATGTGGGTGGAATCATAGTGCTTGATTCTGCACCTTGTCCATGAGGCGTATTTATGAGTTCCTGCTTCTACTACTGCTCCATGGTCTGAATGTCTGTGTCTCCCTCAGATTCATATGTTGAGACCTGACCCCCAGGATGGTGGTGTTAGGAGGTGGTGGTGGGGACTTTGGGAGATGATTAGGTCATGAGGGAGCTCTCATGAATGAGATTAGTGCTCTCAGAACAGAAACCCCAGAGGGCCCCCTCTCCCCTTCTGCCATGAGAGGGCACAGGAGAAGAGAGCCGTCGATGAACCAAGAAGTGGGCTTTCACCAGACAATGAATCTGCCCACACCTCCATCTCAGAGGGGGACTTTCAGCCTCTAGAAGTGGGACAAATAAAGCTCTGTTGTCTATAAGCCTCCCAGTTTATGAAATTTTGTTAAAGCAGCCTGAAACGACTAAGACAACTACTGTCTCAGCATGGGTCTTCTAGAAAGCAGATCCAAGAGCAAGAATTTAGTCCTTGACATTCTGTTTGGAAGATAGCTCCCCAGGGAGATGAAGACATCAGAGGGAAGGAGGCCTAGATGCAAGCAGTGTGGTGAAATGCAGGGAGATTACACATGAGCACGAAGGGACCAAGATCACTTAGCAGACTTGTTCACTCCGCATGTGGGACTCGCCTGCAAGGAGACCCTGCAGCCAGGAATTTGGGGAGAAGAGGAACGGATGTTCTCGTACCTTGTTCCTTCTCTTCTCTTGCTTCTTGTTGATCACTGGGGCTTAACGCTTCTGAACTTCTAGTTATGCCAGTTAGGCCCCTCAGGGTGTTAAAAAACAAAATTCAACCAAATAACTTTGAACATCTAATTGGTTTTATTAAGTGATTCATGAATTGGGCATCATCTCACTAGCAAGTAGAGGAGAGTTCTGAGGAGCTGTACAAAATGGAAGGTTTTTATAGGAAGTAGGGAGGGAGGGGCGCCTGGGTGGCTCAGTGGGTTAAAGCCTCTGCCTTCGGCTCAGGTCATGGTCTCAGGGTCCTGGGATCGAGCCCCGCATTGGGCTGCCTGTTTAGCGGGGAGCCTGTTTCCTCCTCTCTCTCTGCCTGCCTCTCTGCCTACCTTTGATCTCTCTCTCTGTCAAATAAATAAATAAAATCTTAAAAAAAGAAGAAGAAGTAGGGAGGGACAAGGAAGTTATTAATAAAAGAAAAGGATTCTTCCAGGCAAGGTCATCTTCCCTTGGGAGGAAAGGCTGGAGGTCTTGCCATGCAGATCACTTCATCTTCTCATGGGAGAGAGAACCCCCTGATGGATTAGCTCCCTGGTGCTGATCAGAAAATTCCAATGGACTGGTTTAAGCTTCCACTCCTGGAAAGGTTGAAACTGCCATGAAGTCTTGGGGCAAGAACTCTAAGAGTTGTTGGCCTGGAGTTGTTTTTCAGCAGGCCGTACAGGAAGTTAGGAACCGTTCTGAAACATAGCTATTAATCTGAGTCCAGAAGAGTTGGGGAACTTCGTGTGGGCAGGTTTGGCATTCAGGTGCTTGGTGGATGTCTGCTGGCTGAGAGGCCTTGGAAAGAGAGCAGTTTGGGAGGTGAGCAGTGTCCTGAGAAAGAAGGAGGTGTAGGGTTAGTGTCTACACTAACTGGGGAACCTCCGTTTTTCCAAGAGAAGGAAAATACTCTGAGAAGGGAAATAAGCCCTGTCAGTCCAGAGCAGTATCTCTCAACCTTGTATTCATTATTGCCCTGGTACTGTTTCAGGATTTCTTTTCCCTTAGTGCCTGGGTTTCTTGGTCACAGGGCTGCGAGGAATGAAGTGGTAGACCAGATGAAGAGTGGTGAGCAGAAAAGCAAAGTTTCCTGGGCAATAGTGCAAAGCTCCTGAAGACGGAGGGGACCTCAGAGGGTTGCCACTGGAGTTTCTAAATCTAGGGGACTTTATAAGATTGTTCGTGGGCTGTTTTATTTTTTTTTATTTTTTATTTTTTTAGATTTTATTTATTTATTTGTCAGAGAGAGAACACAAGCAGGCAGAGTGGCAGGCAGAGGCAGAGGGAGAAGCAGGCTTCCCGCTGAGCGAGGAGCCGGATGCGGGACTCCATCCCAGGACCCCGGGATCATGACCTGAGCCGAAGGCAGCTGCTTCACCAACTGAGCCACCCAGGCGTCCCTAGTGGGCTGTTTTCATCTGATTAACCCTCCATGCACCTGTTACCCAATCAGGTTTTTGTCCATGCGCTCATCTACCTATCAGGTAGTTGTTTACATGGGGAAGGGGGGAAGGGGTCTTTTCAGGGTGGTGTAGAATAACAGGATAGGGTCTTTTTCCTTTTAAGGGTAGTTTCCTCTTAGGACAGGGTCCTCTTGTCCCTATCTGCCTTTCTTCTGACTATCCTTCATTAGTACTTCTTAAGGACCCTTTATATATTTTATCTTCAATCCTCTCCAGTTTCCATGAAATTAAATACTACAGAATAAGATTTTGTCAGATAGGGGTGATCTTTGGACAAATCATTAAAATATCTAAGATTTCTGGGGCGCCTGGATGACTCAGTCAGTTAAGCATCTGACTCTTGATTTTGGCTCATGTCATGATCTCTGGATTGTGAGATCTAGCCGCCATCAGGCTCTGGGATGGGTGTGGAGCCTCTTTAAGATTCACTATCTCCCGGGCGCGTGGGTGGCTCAGTGGGTTAAAGCCTCTGCCTTCGGCTCAGGTCATGATCCCAGGGTCCTGGGATCGAGTCCTGCAGTCAGGCTCTCTGCTCAGCAGTGAGCCTGCTTCCTCCTCTCTCTGCCTACTTGTGATCTCTCTCTGTGTATCAAATAAATAAATAAAATCTTAAAAAAAAAAAGATTCACTATCTCGCTTTCCTTCTGCCCCTCCTCCCACTGAAAACAAAACTAAGATTTTTTCATCTCAAAGTACTAATTTTTGGCCACATGGGGGCGGTCACGTTCCTGCTGAGATCCCTTAAGGGGGTGGTCAGTCTTGATCTCTTGGAAAACTATAGCAAGAGTGTTAGCAAAACAAGTCACAACCCTCCTATCTGTAGCTGGCTCTCAAGTTCTGACTGAGATTCTTCATCTCCCTCCTCCATCTCTCATTAGATTCCCTGACTCTTGGCTCACACTTTTGCTAATCTGGGTTGTTTTCTGTTTCCCTGAGGGGTACAGATACTTCGTTGTCCTGACCTTTCAGGTTCCGGTTGTTGTGATTGCTCCTTTAGAGTTCAAAATTACCTTCGTTCAAGGTTTCAGGACCTGGAAGCCCCTTTCCTGAACCTGAGAACCTGAGAGCTAGCCCTATTGAAACAGAAGGACTTGGGAAAATCTCCTAAGCTGCCAACTATATTTTATTTGCTCCAAGTTTATTAATAAAACATTACTTGGGCTTGACTCCATATCCTTTCCTGTTCTGGCCTAAGTATTATGGGGAAGTCATGAGGGCTAACACTCAGGTTCTACCCTCCACAAGTTCACAGGTGACTTGCAGATATAAGATGTGAACAAGAAACGAGAGCTTAAAGTTACCAATGGGAGATGGAGACAAGTACAATGATTGCTGTCAGATATCAAGCATGGTAGGGAGAATGTTGCAGGCATTCAGGGGAGAGAGAGTTACCTGTAAACAATCTTTCATGGCAGATGTAAACTAGAGACGTTCTTTTAACGTGGGTAGGGTTACAGAGGTGGGGAGACACGGAGAGAGGGATTCGGAAGCAGGGGCATGGTATGAGCAGGGGCCAGGGGATGGGATCATGCCTGGCATGCTCTGGGTTCAGTAAAGAAACTAGTATTGCTAAGATGGAAGCTCCTAAAAAGAAGTTAGAAATAAAGTTGAAAAGTTGTAACTTGGGGCCTGATCCTGGCACACTTTTAATGTCAGGGAAATGTGCTGCATTTGCATTTACCATTTCCATACCTGTCATTTCTCGTCACTCATACATTATATGGTGTGAAGTTGTTCCATGAACAAAGTCATGGAATCTAGAGCCAGAGGGCACCACGAAGGTCAAGTAAAACATCACTCATTGTACAAATGAGTAAATTGAGGGATGGGTGACTTGTTAATATCAGTGGATTAGTTTTGACTCAGAACCAAAAGTAGGACCGCATGAAGTGGCTTCCAGTCCAATTATGCTCTTGGAGGCTGATGTAGGAGAAACAGCAGGGACTTTGAAGTGAGACAAACATGGCTTGGAATTCCAGCTCTGCCACCCAGGGGGTATATGGGCATGTCACTTAAGCTGTAAGAACCCCTATTTGCATACAAAAAGCCTGGTGTTGGTTGTCCCTAGAACATACTTAGCAGCTCAATAGACATTAGGTCCTTTTCTTTTGTTTACTCCTGAAGTGTCAGCAGCCTTGGAAGTATAATTTAAGAGCACCACACTCCCAGCCTCTCTTAGCTGGTTTGAGATAAACACTGATAAAATCACCAAGGACTCAGATAACAAAATGTCTCCAGAAAGGCCAGGTTGAGACACATGTTAGTTTTGGCCGGTGGGGCATGGGGGTGTTGAAGAATTGGAATACGGGGGTGAGAGAACCCTTCTAATGATAAGTGCCCTTTCATGTGTCAAACTTAAGAGACCCAGAAGCAAGAGTGCAGAGGAGACATTAGAATCAAACTCATAATGGATAAAGAAATTGGATTAACAATACTCATACAATGGAATATGATTTGGGCATTAAAAAGAACAAATTGCTAAAATACACGACCACCTATATGAATCTCAAAAACATTATGTTAAGTGACAGAAGCCAGACACAAAAGAAAACATAGTATGTGAGTTCCATTCATATGAAATTCCTGTATGGCCACAGCTAATCTATGGGAATAGAAGTCAAAACAGTGGGGCGCCTGGGTGGCTCAGTGGGTTAAAGCCTCTGCCTTCAGCTCAGGTCATGATCTCAGGGTCCTGGGATCGAGGCCCGCATTGGGCTCCCTGCTCAGCGGGAAGCCTGCTTCCTCCTCTCTCTCTGCCTGCCTCTCTGCCTCCTTGTGATCTCTCTCTCTGTCAAATAAATAAATAAAATCTTAAAAAAAAAAAAGAAGTCAAAACAGTGGTTGTTGATTGGGCAGGGAGGAGAATGGATTGGAAAGGGGAACAAGAGAAATTTCTGGGGTGATGAAAATATCTTATTATTGAATATAATTGCCCAAAGACATCAAACCGAACCATTTGAAATCTACATATTTTATTGTATGTTATGTACACTTTGATTAAAATATATAAAAACAAAACAAACTCACCACATCTTCCTTTTTGCTTCAAGTGTTATTTGGATTATGATCACATCAGAGTTAATGGAAAAATCTTTTCTTGCCTTGCCTTTTCTTCCAGATAAGCAGAGGGTGAGATGTTAAATCTTTTTTTTTTNCTTCAAGTGTTATTTGGATTATGATCACATCAGAGTTAATGGAAAAATCTTTTCTTGCCTTGTCTTTTCTTCCAGATAAGCAGAGGGTGAGATGTTAAATCTTTTTTTTTTAAGATTTTATTTTTTTATTTGACAGAGAGAGAGAGAGATCACAAGTAGGCACTGCTGTACCGTACAT
>LNAC01000293.1:1237434-1253505 GCA_002007465.1 Ailurus styani | reverse complement strand
CCCTGAGATCATGACCTGAGCCAAAAGCAGAGGCTTTAACCCACTGAGCCACCCAGGTGCCCTAGAGATGTTAAATCTTTGCTGGGATTCTGGAAGCAGAAGCTGGGAGGCAGAGGGAAGCCGAGGATGCTCCTACATATGGTAACATCCAGAGGGAAGCAGTCATCCTCCAAGATGACCTAATAGAAAGTTAGTCCACAGAAGACAAGAGTCGAGAGATCCGATGTGTGGCAGTTTCTCAGAAATAAGAAGACCCAGGATAGAACAAGCCAGTGGGCACTTATGTATAGCCGCAGAGATTTGCTGGACGCTTGTGGTCTCATCTGTGCAGGTGGAAGGGGGTCTTAGACATTTTGGAGCCAGAGTTTCTAAAAGCTCCTTGATCATGGAAAAAAATATAAACTCCTCTTTGAGAACACACACAAGAAATTACCAAAACTTGGGCACCTGGGTGGCTCAGTGGATTAAGCCTCTGCCTTCGGCTCAGGTCATGATCCCAGGGTCCTGGGATCGAGGCCCGAATCAGGCTCTCTGCTCAGCGGGGAGCCTGCTTCCTCCTCTCTCCTCTCTCTCTGCCTGCCTCTCTGCCTACTTGTGATCTCTCTCTGTCAAATCAACAAGTCAGGAAATGACAGATGTTGGCGAGGTTGCGGAGAAAGGGGAACCCTCCTACACTGTTGGTGGGAATGCAAACTGGTGCAGCCACTCTGGAAAACAGTATGGAGATTCCTCAAAAAGTTGAAAATGGAGCTACCCTACGACCCAGCAATCGCACTACTGGGTATTTATCCTAAAGACACAAAGGTAGTGTTCCTCAGGGGCACGTGCACCCGAATGTTTATAGCAGCAATGTCCACAATAGCCAAACTATGGAAAGAACCTAGATGTCCATCAACAGATGAATGGATAAAGAAGATGTGGTATATATATACAATGGAATATTATGCAGCTATCAAAAGAAACGAAATCTTGCCATTCGCAACGACATGGATGGAACTGGAGGGTATTATGCTGAGCGAAATAAGTCAATCAGAGAAAGACAATTATCATATGATCTCTCTGATATGAGGAACTTGAGGGGCAGGGTGGGGGGTTGTGGGGGGTAGGGAGGGAAAAATAATGAAACAAGATGGGATGGGGAAGGAGACAAACCATAAGAGACTTCTAATCTCATAAAACAAACTGAGGGTTACTGGGGGGTGGGAGGGTAGGGATAGGGTGGATGGGTTATGGACATTGGGGAGGGTTTGTGCTTTGGTGAATGCTGTGAAAGATGTAAGCCTGATGATTCACAGACCTGTACCCCTTGGGCAAATAATAAAAATAAAATTAATAAATAAATAAATAAATAAATAAATAAAATCTTAAAAAAAAAAAAAGAAAGAAAGAAAAAGGAATTACCAAAACTTACATTGAGGAAAATAAGGGCATATCATACACCATGGTCTTCTTGCATATATTATTCTCCTCTACTCTAGGGGAAAAAAAAAAAAAGGATTGACTTATAATTGTGTGTTTCTGTTCCCAATGGTCAGTAGGCTCCTTGAAAGCAGGTATCTTGTGTTTTGTGTATGGATTCAAGTATATAGCCCAGGGTCAGGTACATAATATGGTCCCTTCCTCATCCCCAAGTCACAATCCCTCTACACTCTCTTTATGTCAAATCCCTGCCCCCTTCACCACCCTTCTCCTTATTTTCATAGCATTTGCCTATTTTGTCTCTTTCCCCTTCATGAACATTAGATCCATGGAGTCAGAGTCTTGGGCAAATAGTAGATTCTCTCTAAATATTTGTTTAAACATGAGTAAATGGATGCTTATGGTAAATACTTATTGAAGGAGTTGTTGTATTATGGCATCAAGGTGTCTTTCTAAGACAGTTTTCATAAAGATCACCAAGTATGTGTTCTGTGGTCTCTGGGAATGGTTACACAACATTGTACACCATCTCTGTTGAGTAGCTTCTTTTCCCCAATGCTATAAGCACCATGCCTTTTCCTTCTTATGATAGCTGGATTGAAACCAAAAAGAAGCGACTAGGACAATTCTCATATTGGAGTTGGTGGGCAAGGAGAGGCTCAATAAACAACATCAAATTTCAAGCTTCTAATTATGTTCACTAGAATCCACAATTTTATAATGTGGTTTTCAAAGTAACTACTGGGAGTTGGAGAAACAGAGAGAGAGAGAGAGAGAAGGAGAAAAATAGAGGAAAGGGAATATGGACATCATTATGAAAATGTCTGTTGCAATGCTTGACTGTGTGATACGACAGGTTATTTCCCACCCATCCGATAGCCACAAAGCAAACTTTCTGCCCAGGATGTGTTGCATCACCTCTCTCATACCATCCTCTTATTGTCATCTCTCCATTTACACTCATGAGTTGTAATTGGACAATACAGACATGTACAAACACACACTCCTTATGTGGTTTCCTTGGTCTTCAAAATGTGGGAAGGAAAAATTGGAATTCCTGGAAATTTTTGGGAATGCACAAAATTAAGCCATGTGAGTAGTAGTCTCACTATTCTTTATCCTCTTTATTCTTAGTATAGGCATCTAAAATTTAATAATTATAAATATTAGGTTTATTGATATCTACCAAGTACTGTAGACTGCAGCAAATACCCAAATGGTGGAAAATGCCTATGAACATTACTGGGTGGTTTCTGAATAAAGAAACATTCAGATTTCCTATGTTAATAGGAATTAATTAACAGCACTGTGCAGAATCACATGTCAAAATCTAAGGACTTACTTGCTTCCAAAATGTGTTATTTCTTGGAACATCACTCACAGGATTTGTACAAAGTTTCCTAGGCATATACACTTATGAATATTTACTTTATTTGCAAGGATGACTCACTGTTAGCAGCAGACAGGGCCATGAACTCACACATGGAAAGAGCCATCAGCAAGAATGACTGATCCAGTCGTGACTGTTTCTTGCCCAGTGCTTCTTGTCCTCATTCCCGAAATGTAAACTTAACCTTTGACTCTGCCTGTCATGTTTCCTGCTCTTGCTTTCCACTCGACATGAGTGGGTTCCTCTGAACCAGTAGCTTCTCTGTGTTGCTTATTATGCTTTAATTCTTGCAGGAGAGTTATGATACCTTTTCCAATCTTCCTAATTTCTAATCTATCTTTTCTCATAATTTGAGTTTTAAAATAAATAATGTTTTTGAGAAATGCTGGGAAGGGATTCCTACATGGAAACACAACTCTCAGCACTGTGGCTAACCTTTCCTTTCACACTGGTTGAGCCATAAGAAAGGAGTTGGAGAAATCCAGTGTAACAACATACCAGTGATAAAGAGTTTAAGAAGACATAATGATGTTTCTAGCAAAGTTACTTGAAAGCAGTGTCATTTCAGGGAATGGAAGTGATTCCCATTCTGTATTGCATGTACTGCAATGTTTAATTAAAAAAAGAAGAAGAAAAAAGGCAGAACTTCCATTCAGCTCAGATCTGTCCAGAAAGGTAACCAAGGGAGCCCAGTAATTTAGCTGACAGGACTTATCATTGCTCTAGAGGCTTCTTCCTGATGGGGCAACAGTTCACCTTCTTTTCGGATTCCAAGTTAATTTTCTATATGACTTGTGACATTAAATAAAAATGAAAGGAGGTCTGGAAACACAGTTGGAAACTTACCTTGTGTTTGCATTCCAGACAATGCCTCGCACAGTGTGTACGTTTAACTGATTCATTCTGTCCTGATGTGGCTTGGCCTGCATAGGTTGATAAGCAGTCTGCCAACCAGAGTGTTTTGTTCTTTCCTCCAGCATTCAGTTGGAAGCAAATGCATTTCTAATACATTGTTAAACCCATGACTGTTTCCCGGATAATTAACACTTTGTAGTCCTTCTCCTTATCCCCATGTGAAATCAGTGTAAAAAATTAAACGCATCAGGGCACCTGGGTGACTCAGTCAGTTAAGTGTCTGACTTCAGCTCAGGTCATGATATCACGGTCCTGGGATTCAGCCCCACACTGGGCTCAAGTACTCAGTGGGGAGTCCGCTTCTCCCTCTCCCTTCACCCCTCTCCCTGCTCGTGCTCTCTCTGTCTCTCTCTCAAATAAATAAATAAAATCTTAAAAAAATTAAAAGCATCAAAAGTAGTAGTTTTGAAGAGAAGAAGTAACTGAAACATAAAGTGCTTGCCTATGAAAAATATGAAAGATGGAGGATCGTGTTGTGATGGGAATTTACAGGCCCCAAATTGTCATTTTTCTGCTTATGAGAATAACACAGCCCCATTTTACAAAACATGGAAAAATGAATAAATTAATAAAGAAGAAACAATTATCCATAATTCTATAGATCACAGATGAGAACCATGAACTTTCTGGTGTATTTTTACAGAATTGGGCTCCTATTGTCAATGCAGGTTTATACCTAGCTCTTATCACTTACCATTATAATGATAAATGTAGCCCCTTATTATTAAATATTAATTTAAATACGAGTTTAAGTAAGGTTGTATTCATGTGTCCAACATTGGAAGTGAGATTTTAATACCTTTTCATTTTATAAATACGAGAAACAGCCTTATAGTTTCAGTTTCATTAGACTTAATTTTTTGAGGTTATGATTTTAGAACAAGAATTATTGACTCAATGAAAAGACGTTTTTAGGGCCTTGGTATACTTTGCTCTATGGCATTTTGAAAGGTTATACCAAGTCCTTAGGTCAGTTTTAGTATCCACTGGCGGACACACTCACCCTTCTGAAGTTGCTAACTAAAGTCAGCTCTGTGGGCTGGATCCAGACCCTTGGTGGACAGGTTATGTCCTCCCCAGCTGTTCTGGAACAGGTCATTTCTGGTTAAGCCCTGTCCTTGTAGCCCTCTTTACCTCATTCTTCCTCAGGGTGTAAGTGAGACGGTTGGGCAGTGTGATGTCAGCTGTGCAAAGCACAGAGGTTCTACAGAGGGTTGGTCTGTGGTCCTGGCACAGGTACAGGAGGATGGAACGGCCACCTGCCCGGAGAAGGTGCTGTGGTGGCAGGACCAGGGGCGCCCCTGCTGAGTGGGTCTGTGAACAGCAGCCATTAAGAAGGCGCGGGAAGAGGTGAGGCAGGAGAGCCAAGCTGCGTGCAATCAAGCCCACAGCGTGGATGGTTTATACAGATGCAGCTTCCATCCTTCAGCAGGGCTGGCGCTTAGTCAATGACTGCCAAGTCCTGACTGCTTCCTGGCGCCGCGGAATGAAAGGGAATGAAGGCAACCAGCCGGAGAGTATGGAATGAAGGAAATGGATGCATTAAATAAGCTCCCATTTGCCATACACTTGTATTTAAAACAATAATAAAATATATTGCTCTTAGATCTACGTCTCTATGAATGGATCTTAGTGTCACTGCCCTGTCAGGAGGCAGGGCATCTGAATAAATTAAAAAAAAAAATTTTTTTTTTAAATTTTTCAGTGATCCAAGATTCATTGTTTATGCACCACACCCAGTGCTCCATGCAATACGTGCCCTCCTTAATACCCACCACCAGTGAGCTGTGAACCTTTAGAGAAGGGCAGGCAGACCCGAGCTCCCACACTGAGAGTTTTGTTGGAATTTTCTGATCTTATTCAAAGAACTTCAAGGAAATGAGCGCTGACTGGGGACACGGGGGCCAATGTGGCAAAAGAATTACTAACTGCAAAGTGTGGGAAAGTAAGTATCATAATTCCATGTTTGTTGTTAAGAGTTCATTGTCATGGCAACTGACAGACACCCACCCCAGGCCCCATAAGCCTCAACAGGCGTCAGACGCTGCTTTACCGAGGACCGCATTCCTCAGGGCCCCTTTGACATCCTTGTTCCTAAGGGTGTAAATCAGCGGGTTGAGTAGGGGGGTGACGAAGGTGTAGACCAGGGCGATGTGGCGGTCCTCGTCCTCCGAGGTGCTGGAGCGAGGACGCAGGTAGACCAGGCTGCAACAGCCGTACTGCAGCAGGACCACGGTGAGGTGTGAGGAGCAGGTGGAGAAGGCCCGGCGGCGGCCTTCGGCAGAGCGGATGCNGAGCGAGGACGCAGGTAGACCAGGCTGCAACAGCCGTACTGCAGCAGGACCACGGTGAGGTGCGAGGAGCAGGTGGAGAAGGCCCGGCGGCGGCCCTCGGCAGAGCGGATGTGCAGGATGGCCGAGGCGATGAACACGTAGGAGACACAGATGAGCAGGAAGGGGACGGTCAGCACCAGGACGCTCACCACGTAGAGGACGGCCTGGTGCACGCGGATGTCAGCGCAGGCCAGCCGCAGGACCGGGGGCACGTCGCAGAGGAAGTGGTTGATCTCCCGGTGGTGACCGCAGAAGGGCAGGGTGAAGATTAAGGCTGTGAGCTGCAGGGAGAGGAGGAGGGCCAGGCCCACGGCGCACACCACCATCTGGACGCACAGCTTCTGGGTCATGATGAGGGTGTAGTGCAGTGGGTGGCAGATGGCCACATAGCGATCGTATGCCATGATCGCCAAGAGAAAACAGTCAGTGCTGCCAAGGGTGACGAAAAAGAACATTTGTGCCCCACAGCCAGCGAGTGGAATGGGCTTCCGGGCCCCCCAGATGTTGGAAAGCATCAAAGGCACCACCACCGACGTGTAGCAGATTTCTAGGAAAGACAGGTTGCACAGGAAGAAGTACATCGGGGTGCGGAGTGAGCTGTGTGTGCACACCACCCAGATGATGGCTGTGTTGCCACAGAGGATCATCAAGTAGAGGAGGAGGAAGAGGAGGAAGAGGAGGGCCTGGAATTCGGGGATGGTGGTGAAGACGTGGAACACAAACTCAGTGGGGCCGGACTGGTTGATGGTGGGGCTCCTAGCAAACATGTGTCCTGCAAAGGACAAGCAGAAACTGCTGAATCTTTCTTTGCCTTTATTGTGAGAAGAAAAGCAAACATTTTAAATCCGGTCTTTGATTTAGCATTTAGAATCCACTTTCTGATTTCAGTGCTTGGGGTGAATTCACACTAGAGGCTATGGTATATTTTTCCATAGAAATCTCCACAAATGGGATAGATACTCATCTGTAGAAATTTCTGGTGCCAAAGACATGTAGATATTCTTGGTAAAGTGTCTTTTTTTACTCTGGTATTTTACATCCAATTGACAAGGGCTAATTCTTTGTTTCTATTTAATAGAAGAGTTGTGTAGTAGATATTTTCAAAATGAGACGAATGGATGTGTTGCTCACTTTTGGGGTAAACGTTCTTACTGAAATGTAATACACATAGAAGTTCACAAATCCTGAGGCTACAGGTTGATTTTTTTTTTATACAGTAAATACACTAGTATAGCCACAACCAAGATGAACAAATTGAACAATTCCAGTAACCCTACGAGCATCTCTCCTGTCTCGTGTCTTTCTGTTTCACAAAGGTAAAACTACTCTTTGGACTCTTGTCATGGAAGATTAGTTTATGTTTCAATTCATACGTGTCATGATAAGGTATGTACTGTATCGTAACTGGCTTCAACATCGTGTCTGCAAAGGTTATTCTTGCTGCTCGGTGTACTAAGGCTTTATTCTTTCTGCTGTTTTATAGTATTCCATTTTATGGCTGAGCTATAATTTATTCATGAATTCATTTCTTATCCAGTTATTTTGGCTCATATAAAACTGGGCAAACACTTTTTATTCCAATCCTCTTGATATATATTTTTTATATATTTCCTCTCCTTTGCATATTTTTTTCTAAATTTCCAGTCATGGACCTAAACTTTTAGACTTGGACAGATTCACGTAGAAGGGGACTGTAGGGAGCAAGGAAAAATTAAGGTGGAGCTGCCTGAGATAAGAAAGCACAATAAGGGAACAAAAATGCAATGACAAAATTGAAATAGACATTAGAACACACAAGTGAATAAGAAAAGAGTTTAAAAGCATTCGGGAAGGGAAAAGTACCTATAAATTAGGCTCCTTCAGCTTACTACAACTTTTCAATATAAAAACTCAAGAGACAATAAAGTAATGTCAACAGTTTTAAGAAAAACAAATTGGTGTGAAAGAATTCTGTACCCAGGTTTTAGTGATTTATGTTCAAAAGCAACAGACAGACTGTCTCAGACTTACAAGGGTTTAGGAAGTATGTCATTCTAAATACAGTGAAAACGATTACTCAACAAAGACTCCTAGTTGCTGGGCGATTAATCAGCATACATAATCCAGGACTGGGGAAGTCATAATGTAAAAACTTGATTTGAAAAATCAAAGAGTAAAACACACATTTAGCACTAAGAGATTAATGCAAATATTGTTAAAAGCCAAAAAATTTCCAAAGATAATTCTTGAAAATATACATAATATAAAATGCAAAAATTAAAATAATCCTTCACATTTCAAACCATGAATTATATCATTGGGAAATTAATAGGGAAGGATGGGAGAAATAAAATAATCATGAAATAATTCCCTCAACCTGTATAAGGAAGGATTCAAGAGATATTTCATTTCGATATGACTAATCAGAGAAATACCCATTAAACATATATTTCTGAATGATGATCACCAGTAGAATAAAACTCAGCATATCCATTCCAAATCATCTGATTTAAAAAGTAAATATCATACAGAGAACAAAAGACTCAAACAAAGGAAACTGTGAACAAGCATATAAGATAAAATAGCTTAAGTAAGAAAAGTAAATATTTAATTTCTGAAAACAAGTTTAAATGAAGTTTAGGTTCTATTAAAGACAGAGTCTCATATTTACATAATAAATCAACCATGAGCATGTACAGCAACACAGGAAGGCTAGCATTACTTTAGTTTAGCATTGTGTGTTTTGTGATCTAGCCAATGCAAGGAGACAGAAGTTAGACAGGAGTTAGATTTGACTATCTAACTGAAAACACAACAGAACCGATTGAAAAATTTGGACCAATAAGATATTCATGAGAGTGGCTAGTTCCAAATGACATGTAGCATTGGGTCGCTTAACTAATAATCTTCACTGAACTGCAGTGTCAGATTAACCAAGCTCCTCATTCCCTCTGTTCAGTGGACTAAAGGGTGTCCAGGATGGACCAAACATAAAGGACCTGTGGCTCTTCTACTATGTCTGAGCATTCCTACACCTATGTGTTCAATTGTATGTCTACAAACTGGTTGGGTTTCTCCCAGATGAACTTATATTATTTGTATTCATGTTGTAATTATGTGATTTTATTAAGTATTTCAAAATCTAATAAGCTGTTATATAAATATAAATGATGAAAATTAACAATTGAATGCTTTGATAATTGCAAGTTGCTGAAAACTTTTGTGGAATAATGTGTGAGCTGGACCACAGTGAAAGATGGGGAGGGAAATTTGGAATAATTTAATATTCATATTTGACATGGGTCTAAATGTTCACTGTGTTGTTACAAAAGCTAAAGCATGAATTAATATATAATATTTGAGAAGAAGGGCTTTGATTTCAGGTGATACAAACTAAAAGCCCTCGGCTTTATCTCAAATGGTTGATGAATAAATGTCCATTAGAATATTTTGAGTTAAAATAAAATGATTAAGGTAAGTATGTAGTTCATGCTTTTGATGTTAGGGCTCTCCGTTTCTATCAATGTTAGTTAGAAAGTACCTTCCCTCAAACAACCACCAAAATGAACGGGTGAATAATAAATAATACATCAGTGAATACACCTAAGACATAACAAGCAGGAACTACTTGAAGAAAACTGCAAAGCTTGTCACAGATATGCCCGGATGGAAAATCTAATATTTTAGTGTTAATTGGCTCTGAAGTAAGGTGTGATTTCTGTGTAATTCCCTATCAAAATCCCTGGAGGAAAAAACAAGGGAATGATAAAAAAAATAAAAAGAGTGCTGCAATAGAACAAAATTTGCATCACAAGACATCGAACTATCACCAGTGATTCTATGTTATAAAATATATCCTATGTTATATCATAAATCAAATGGTATTCATAGAGCACTAGAATTCCAGCACACTGGAACACAAAGAACCATTAATAGTAGCCAAGTGTACTACAGCACTCACTGGGTCAGGCATTAATTTATGCACTTTGCATTTCTTAATTCATTTCATGATGGGCCCCTAAAATGAGACTCTTATATCTGTTTTATGGATGAGAAAATTGAGGCACAGAGAGGGTAAGTAACTTGCCCTAAGTCACACAGCTAGCAAGTGTTGGAATGAGAATTTAAACATGGGCTGGCTCCAGAATCTCTTGTCTTATTACTGTGCTATATTACCTCTGTCTATTACATGCATCAGTTTTATCATCCATAAAATGGATCTGAAAATACATGTACCTACCTCTCAGGTTGTTGTGAGACTCAAATGAATTATTTTGTAAAAGTACTTAGAACAGTCCAGGCACAGAATACACATTCAATATATATTCACTATTGTCATTATTCAAATCAATTAGAGAGGATCAATTTCCTAATATGGACTTATGGTAATGGGCAAATCATTTAAAGAATGAACTTCCTAATGCATTATACATCAAAATTTATTTCTGATGGATTTGAGGGTCAAGTATTTTAAAAACAGGAAGAAAACTATAAGATCGTGTAGGTGAATGTTTTTCAGACCTCTGAGTACTAGTGATTTACAAGCAAATGAGCAGAATCCATAAAAATATTATGGATATTTTGACAGGATAAAAATTTAAAAGATCCATGGGTCAAAAATACAATAAGCAAACCGAATAGGAGATGAAATTTTATATAATCTGGCAAAAATAAACTCCTCATTAGAAAAACAAATAGAGGATTTGAACAGGCAATTCAAAAAAGAAACATGCTAATAACAATAAAATATGCAAATTAAACTTAATTAATATTCAAATAAATATACAATGAAACAAAATCAGATTGTATTTTCTACTTACAAACTGGTAGTGGTGGGAAAAACAAGATAATCCCTGCTGTTGTTAAAGTTGTAAGGAGAGACACATCCCCAAATATTGCTAGTGGAAGTATAAGGTGTTGGAAAAATTTGTGAAGTGCAATTTGTGAAGTGCAGAAATTTGTGAAGATATGTAATAAAAGACTTGAATAGATGCATGCACTTTGCTTCAGCAATATTATTTTAAGGAGTTTATTCTTATAAACTAACCACGAGTCCATGCATAAAATTATTAGTTTTCTGTATCATGGTGAAAAACTGTATCAACCAAAATATTAGTAATAGGAATGCTTTAATTAATTGTGGTATATCCATGTGATGGGACAAGAAATAATTTGAAAATGATGTTGCAGAAAAATATTTAATAAGATCAGGAAGGCTCATGAAAAAGCAGATTGTAAAAAAGCTTTACATCATGATTCCATTAAAAAATAATGGTATCTGTTCATAAAAATAAAAAGAACATTTTTGAAAATATTAATAATAAATATTGCAGAGTGAATGGGATTGCAAATCTTTTTGTTCGTGACTTATGCTTTTCTGTATTTACAAATTTTACAATGAACATGTGCAATTTGGCAATCATATAATAAATTAACATATTTCCTTTATTCATTGGTGTTTCAACGTGGTGTTGGGAAGGAAAGCTGGCAGTGTCAATCACATGGCGTTTTTTAGTCAATTAGATCTGGTTTTGAAATCTAGTCCCCTTGTTTGGTAATTTAATTTTATGTTAATTATGTAAGATTTGGTTCTCTAACATGTGATTCAGGATGTGACTATGGAGCCTTACATGGAATTTATGAAGAGTAAATGTTTCACACATATAATGTGGCTGGGACATAACAAGTGTCCAATGAGTATAACTGCTCTCCCCTTTCTTTTCTCACAGTGGTGAGTTTACCTTGGATATTTACCCTTTGGTTCTTATCTCTTCCAGAGCTGGTAGGGAGGTTCCTCTAGAGCTGAGTCCTTCCAGGCCTTGCAGTTGCTCTGCTAAACCTTGAATAATAAAAAGAATAACAGAGAAAACAGGGAAAAATAAAACAAAATAAAAAAGAGATTTCAGTAAAATAGGTTTTTTTTTTTTTAAAGATTTTATTTATTTGTTTGTGAGAAAGAGAGAGAGAGACCACAATCAGGGGCAACACCAGGCAGAGAGAGGGAGAAGCAGGCTCCCTGCTAAGAAGGACCCTTATATGGGATTCGATCCCAGCACCCTGGGATCATGACCTGAGCTGAAGGCAGACTCTGACTGAGCCACCCTGGCAACTGTGAGTAAAATAACTTTAATTATATAAGGTGAAAATCACATAGGATAGATCTGGATTCAGGAAAATATTTAAAGATGATTGTATCTTATTAAGACATGAACATCAAATGAGCAGCACTGTACTAGATAGGAACATCCAAGATTTGGTGCAAAACATAATTTGGAGATAAAGCGAGACATGCAGTATGGAGAGTGATGTCTGCCAGGGCAAGGCACTGTAGGGTGATTTCAAGGAAGAACTCACATATCCAAGGTGGAACTCTAGCCTATTGAAAAACCAAACACATCAGAGTTTGTATTTACAAAGTAGGGTTTTCCTCTCCAGTGTTCACTTTCAAAGGTTTTTCACTCTACTGCTCTCAGAGAACCTCCCAACCCTGTCATCATCACTACCTGTGAATTCACTTGGTTTGGGGTGCTTGTATTGCTTCCCTGGGGAGTTGATGCTTTTAAACACTCCACTCTGGGCAGCGCCGGTCTGATAAACATCGAAATTAGAGCCATATTTAAGCTCCATAAGGGCAAGAATGTCTGTCTTGTTCAGTATATCCCTATCACAACTGATTTGATTTGAAGCATACTGAATTATTTTGTAGTTAAATCTCATGCCCTTTAAACTTCCTTTCAAAGCTGACACTCAGTGGCTCTTTCTACAGCCCAATTATCCTGCAAGGACTTCAGCTTCACATAGAATGGGGCTTTCTCAAGCCAATGGTTATGTTGTTTATATTTGTCTTCTACAAAGGAGGGCTTGGGTAGTATAGATTCAGTGGACAAATGAATGGTGAGAAGCCTGGTAATTAAACTGGTGATTTATTTGTTGAACAAATAAGTTTTTTTTTTCTTTCCTTTTTTTTTTTAAATTAACATATAATGTATTATTTACTTCAGGGGTACAGGTCTGTGAGTCATCAGTCTTACACAATTCACAGCACTCATCATAGCACATACCCTCCCCAATGTCCATAACCCAGCCACCCTATCCCTTCCTCCCTACCCCCCAGCAACCCTCAGTTTGTTTTCTGAGATTAAGAGTCTCTTATAGTTTCAGGGCACCTGGGTGGCTCAGTGGGTTAAGCCTCTGCCTTTGGCTCAGGTCATGATCTCAGGGTCCTGGGATCAAGGCCTGCATCAGGTTCTCCACTCAGCGGAGGGCCGGCTTCCCCCTCTCTCTCTGCCTGACTCTCTGCCTACTTGTGATCTCTCTCTCTCTCTGTCAAATAAAATAAATAAAAACCTTAAAAAAAAAAAGAATCTCTTATGGTTTGTCTCCCTCTCCGATCCCCTCTTGTTTCCTTTTTTCCCCTCCCTGCCCCCCACGACCCCCCACCCTGACTCTCAAATTCCTCATATCAGAGAGATCATATGATAATTGTCTTTCTCTGATGGACTTACTTCGCTTAGCATATGAACCAATAAGTTTGATAATGTTGGGAAATTCAGGGAAGAGTGGAACCACAAAAAGATCCAGTCATAGGGCAATTGTGTGCTTACTTATAAAACATATAAAAAGTCAAATCCATGTCTCAGGGAATTGTAAGGGGACTCAAGAGGCATCAATTCTACCCTCCTGTATCCTACATGCCAAAACCGAGGTGCACCAAGAGACTAAGCCTGTCCAAAGGCTTATGGCCAGTTATGGGCATACGTAAGGCCAGAATCCACACTCACTCAGCAGAGAGTGGAGTCTATCTATATCACTATGGCTCTGATAACTCATTTTTCCCATAATTTAATATGATATATATGAATGTTCTTCCCCAATAGTAAAACATTATAGGAATTTCTGTCTCTTACTATTATTTTTAAAAATAAAATCAAAATCAAATCGACCAAAGGAATTAAGTCTCTTGAGATGTTCCCTTACCACTTTGAAATTTGCTTCATTCCATCAGCCACTTCAGGAAATTCACTAAAGAGAAGGTTAACTTTTTCGCGAGACACTGAGTTTCTGCCATAGAAGGTAAATGAGCTCTCCCAGAGAGCTCACTGACTCTTACAGGGTAAAATGGAATGAAGATCCCTGAACTTTGTGTTGCACAGTATTTCCTGGAGAAGACAAGTAAATGGCATATGATATCTCCGTAATGTCCAGATAAAAACAGAGATGTGTCCTTTACATGCTAATATTCAGGAGAAGAGGCACATCTTAGAAATTTATGATCAAGGTGAAGCAGGATGTGAGAGAGTATCATTCTTTGGAAGAATGATACTATGAAATAAACCTAATTCAAGTTCTGAATTAGAAGGCCTGTCTCTTCTTTAATGATAGAAAATAGATTCTGCTACATCCATTCAGAGTCCAGTCTTGCCTGATGGAGTCAGATTGGTTAGTGTCCTTTATGAAATGTCTTTAAAATTAATGGGTCTCCAAAGAGGAGGAATTTCCCCAGTGGTTTCCCTTTAAACTGAACCCAACTAGAGAAAGAAATTGAGGAAAATTTCCTGAGTTGATCAACTAAGCCAGATTACTGGGCAAGTCTTCCACGTGGTCACTGTAGACAATGACTATCTGGGAATTCCATGAGGGGATCCTCACTCCTTTCCTGTACCCACCAGGGAACTAACTTTCCAATGTTGTGTTTGGGGCAATGTCCCAGTGAGCATTGTTGAATGCACATGTTCATTTCAGCCTGAGCTCATGGCGCATGCGTGATGCACAAATTCAGCACTAGCCTAGGCATCTGGGGATCTGGAGTGGAGCTATGGCTCTGCCATGTGGTTCCTTGACCTTGGGCAAGTACTGGAGCTCTTACATGGGCTTCTCATCTGGGGCGTGAGGTATGGTATTCAGAGAACATCAAGGATCCTTCTAGCTCTAAAATTCTATGAATGGTGGGTACCTTTTTTTTGAGAAGTAGAAAATTTAGGAAGGAATTTTCCATAATCATTCCTTCTGATCTTTGGCTTCATTTTCTCTTATCTTACTTATTTTTGTTTCTTGATGAAGTTTTTGCTCTGCTGATACTCTCCTAATCATTAAAAGCTGGTTTGTTGTTGCTGCTGTTGTTGTTATAGTTCCATTTCCAACTCTTCATTACCATGCTTTTTTTCTTTGTTTCTTCCTTTTCACCTCCCTCTAGACTTCATGGACTTAAAATCACATACCTTCTCATCATTGCTGCCATTAATTTTAAGCTATGTTCAGGCTTCTTTTATTATGTCCATCATCAATCACAAATTTTTATTCAATATGTAACAGTGTTTATTGAATTCCTACTGTGAGCCAGGCCCTACTTTCAATGCTTGGGATATTTCAGGGTACGAAGCAGACAACAATTTTGTCCTCATAGAGACTGTGTTCTCGGAGGAAGGAAGACAGATCATAAACAATAAATAGGAATAAGCACATTGAATAATGTGCTGGAGGGGTGAGTGCTCTAGAAAAGAGCAGGACAGGGTAAGGACAGTGGGAGAGAGAGAGAGTGGAGGAGAGTGATGTTGTAGACAAGTTAGGTGCAGGAGCTACTTACTCTGTGTTCTGGGAAGGCCTCTGAGAGGCGTTCGACTCATCTGTGAAATGAGGCACCAGCCTGGGGACGAAGAGGGAAAGCTTAGGGCAGAGGCAACTTCACATGAAAAGGTCTTTCCTAAAGCCCAAATAAGCAAATCAGATTAATCCACAAAGCTCCAAAATATCTAGAGTCCATGTGAGTGAAGACAACTTGCTTTTTATATTCACAGCAATGGACAATCAAGTCTGGGGGTTCTCGCAACTGAACCGGTGGGTAAGTGCTCATGGAAGCTGTCTTCAGACGTGTTTTCCTTTTTTCTCCCACACAGATACGTTTATTTGTTCAGATGAGCTCATTCCATTTTCCTCAGGAAAATATGTTCCTGAACTTGTTTTACACTCTTGCAACAGTTCCGTGTAGCAGGTTTTAAATATCCCTTTCTTTTCCTTCCTCCCCCTCCCCCTCCCCCT